>VXBO01013207.1:637377-710378 GCA_013400135.1 Rhinoptilus africanus
TGGCGGCTCCGGCGGACGGTGAGGCGCGAAGGCTGGGTGGTGCCGCCGCTTCGCTTCCCGTCCCGCTGGCCGTGTCTCACCCCTTCCCTCCCCCTCTCTGCTGCAGGCACCGACCTGGAGGCCTCGCTGCTGAGTTTCGAGAAGCTGGACCGCGCCTCCCCGGACCTGTGGCCTGAGCAGCGTAAGTCCGGCGGGCCCGCCGCCGCCTGTCAGCGGGGTGGCGGGGCGGGGGGAGCTCGCCCGGGCCGGGCCTACGGGTACCGGGCAGGGAGGGCGTGTGGTGCTGCCGCCGGAGGCGCTCACCCCTCGCCGCCCTTCGTTATTTCTTCACAGTGCCCGGGGTCGCCGAGTTCGCTGCCTCCTTCAAAAGCGTAAGTGAGAGCTGCCTTGCCTTTCGCGTTTCGGCCCCCCCCCGCCCCTTTCCCTGTGGTGGTGGGTCTGCTGCGTCCTCTTGTGGGCTTCACAGCTTTGGTCTACAAAATGTATCGGTGATAAATTCGGTATATGTTGGACTAATCCTTTTTGTTTTCAGTATTTCTTTTATATAACCTCATAGAGCTTACTGTGAATGAGAGTTACACCTTGGACAGAACAAAAGTTTTTAAACTTTAGGAATGGTAGAACCGTCAGTGTTGGAAGGGACCTTTAAGATAATCGAGTCCAAGCATTAACCTAGCACTGCCAAAACCAGGACCCTGAGCATCTTATCTACCTGTGTTTTAAATACATCCAGTTTTAAATACATCCACTCCCCTGTGCAGCCTGTTCCAATGCTTAATAACCCTTTCTGTGAAGAAAAACTTCGTAATATCCATCCTAAACCTCCCCTGGTGCAAATTCAGGCCATTTCCTCTTGCCCTGTCTGCTGTTACTTGGGAGAAAAGACTGACCCCCACCTCGTTACAGCCTCCTTTCAGGTAGTTGTAGAGCGTGATAAGGTCTCCCATCGGCCTCCTCCAGGCTAAACAGTCCCAGCTCCCTCAGTCACTCCTCGTAAGACTTGTTCTCCAGAGCCCTCACCAGCTTTATTGCCCTTCTCTGGACACGCTCCAGCACCTCAATGTCCTTCTTGTGGTGAGGGGCCCAAAACTGAAGACAGTATACAAGGTGCGGCCTTGAAATCCCGCTTTTCTTAGTGACTTGGGATTGTGGGCAGTAGTGTGCCATTTTTAACTCTAAAAAGGTAGAAAGCAAGATTAAACATAATGATACCTCTATAAAGCACCTGGAACTCTCATATTTTTGCTGTCAGTGTAACTATTTTTCAATATGAGATCAGGCTTTTTTGTACAATTCTGAAAATGCACTTGTCTGCGTATGAATTTTTGTTTTTTTCAAAACAGCCTATTACAAGTTCTCCTCCCAAGTGGATGGCTGAATTAGAAAATGATGATATCGATATGTTAAAGGGTGAGTATGGACATTGTGTAGGAAGTGACATTGCCAAAGCAGATGGGAATTCAATACGTACTTAAGAGGCTTAAAACGCTTCTTCTTTAAATGTTCTGGAGGTGAAGGAATGAGGAGTAGTCCTTTTGTGTTGTTCAGTACTTATTTTGGAGGTTTTTTGTTCTAGATGCCCAAATGCTTTTTTTTTTTTCCTTTCTTAATTAGAGTGTTGATTTGTCTTATTTCTGAAGCAGGAGTCTTCTGTCAGTAAGCCCTGTGGCCTTAGATCTCTAGCCCTCACATTTGCAGAATCTTCAGCTTGGGCATCTCTTTATCTTGTTAGTGATAGACATTTGTCATTAATCCAGTTATCTCGCTTACCAGTTTCTTACTGCATAAGTATAGTGGGTGTCTGCTGTATTTTGAGAAGTGGCATGAATTTTTTGATGGGCCTCAGCTAATCAAACTTGGTGAGCAGCTTTGGCTTGTTGATTGACTTGTTTAGAGATGCTCTATGCATTTGTCTCTCTCACAGATACAAGATCTCTAATCGAATGGTAAGGCTGTATTGAGCAAGTTACAGAAGGGCTAGCTAGCATCGAGATTTGCTGTGTGTTACAGCTGTTAGTTTGCAGTAAACATCCTTGAGCATGCTCTGCTGCTCTTGTGAATTCCAGATAGACTGTTCCAAAGTGTAAGTGGGACAAATTAACTTCAAATTGCTGCAAGAAATATGCAGCATTACTGTACATTATTAATGTATAGTAATACATTACATAATAACTATCTAATATACATTATATATAAACATTATATAACTATATAATACATTATATAGCTATTCATTATTAATGTATAGTAAGTCCATTCCCTTGCCTATTCTTGTAGCTTGTTCGTGTAGCAATCTGAACTTACAAGAACTTCTCAAATACGAGGCAAGTACCTCATTGCAGTGATGGCAGATCGCAGTATGAACCACATCTCTCTCTGTCTTTTTTAATAGAGAAAGCTGGTCTTTTCTTGCTGTGTTAAAATCAGGGGTGGTATCGGCTTGAATTTCAAACATACTCTGTTCACTGAAAATAGATATTGTCAGAAGTACGACTTGTAAGTGCTCTGTGAAGTAGTAAACAGGTGAACTGTCACTAGAGAGCTACAGACAGTGTCAAAACTCACACTTTTCTCTTTTCTTAGAGTTGGGGAGCCTCACTACAGCTAACCTGATGGAGAAGGTTCGTGGCCTGCAGAACCTGGCTTATCAGCTGGGACTGGATGAATGTAAGTGCTCTACGCAAACGTGACTGACTGCATTACCAATCTTCCCACTAACTCATGGTACGCTTGTAGCTGGAAAAGTGCGTTAGCAGATTTGTCAAGCATCTGACAGTCACAGATAGTGACCTTCTGAAACAGGATGAGGGAGTGAGCTTACAACTCCAGCTTCAGCCTACCTGCATGGGGGAAGCATCTTAGCAGAAATAACAAGAGGTCATGTGTCAATCTGGTGTTGTCCAGTGGCACACAGATTTTTGTTCCCAACTTAACATTCCCTTAGATAAAGCAGGTCACTGTGCTTAATTTTCCACTCAGATACTGAAGCTATTTCTCGGAATTCTTGTGGCAGTACTTCTGTCAAACTTCATGCACTGCCTCCACAGTGAAAATTTCACTTGTGTGTAGGATTCTCTTATCACTTTGTATTCGTACTGTTTTCTGTTTCTGTAGATGCTATTTTTTTCTACACTCAATTGTGGCGGGAGGTGATGTCATTGAGTACTTAAATTGAGCTTCATCCCACTTCCAAACAGCCAGTTCTTTTTGAAGAAGGAGCTGCTTTCATCATCACATTTAGGACTCTGTTGTTAACGCGTTGATCCAGCTTTGAGGATTTCAAGGATATTGTTTTTCTTTTAAGTGCCACCTGTATATACTGACACAATTAATTTTTTTCTGATTGATTTTGTTCTAGAGTAGACCTTTAGTTGCTGTTATTCTTGGGCTACACAAAGCACCAGAAGTTTTAAAACTTCATAGTTTTTTCACGTTCCTTTCAGTGGATAACAAAAATCAGTAATAGACCTTTAGAGTTTTCCTGACTGTAAACCTAGAATATACTTACTAATGCTTTCATATTAACAGATCATTAAGCCTGTTATAACACACTCCCTGCAAGTTAATTTTATTTTCAGTGCTGACATCTGTTAAGACTGTGTAAAGCATTTAGTGAAATAGAAGTTAAAGTACAACAATGTAAAACTGAGCCAAATACAAAGATTGGCCGATGTTTGGCTTTCTCAGTTAAGCTGTAGGCTTAAGTGTCGGACGGCTTTGTCCTCCTAAATGAAGTTTAAGCAAAGCCTGAGTTACATTAAAGCTAACAAGGTGGTTGTTTCCTTCCAGTATTTGTTGGATGTGTTTCCTTCTATTTTTACTGAAACCAAATAAATATGGAAAGAAGACAAAGTGAGCAAACAACGAAATATGTGAGGTCCAATAGTGCTAACCTTTAGTCTACAGTAACTGAAATCTTGAATTTTCAAGCTTTATTAAAGCTCTCCACGTTTGTGAGAAGTCTATTTTCCTTTAGGCTATAATACATTAAATACTTTGTGTGTCATAATATACATGTACCTTGGAAAATTTTCACAGAAGACTAGATGTGGCGTTTGCACAGAGCTTCTTGGGACTGTTTTTCCCAATACTGTTTTTAAGTTATTTTCTCTTACAGTCTTAGATAAGTGAGAAAACAAGAAGAGAAATCGAAGAGATGTGTGCATTAAAGTTAAGGGACTTGTGGTTTTGGTCCAGAGGTATCGGGTTTGATTATATTTTTATATTGAAATTTAATAGCCCACTTTTGACTTGACTGTTAATTGAAACTAATCAGAACCAGGATTAAAACCGCTGCTGACCATTCCCCTCTAGATGGCAGCATGAGGCTTCCCATAGAAGTCTTGCCGCTTTTTTCTGAAACTGTACCATTTCAGTCATGATTTGAAAGTTCTTCCCAATATTGTGTTTTGTGACACATTTCCTGTTCTGAATGTGCACTGTCTTTTTTTTTTTTACAGTACTTTCAAACATTTTATTGGTGTTGAGTGTGAGAAACAATTCTGCTTCATTGTGTTAGCAACTTTTCCTCTAACTCTCCTCTTCTACATCGCATCTCAAATCTGTTATATTTTCAAAGACTTCCGTCTTCATCCAAGTTCTTGATAAAATGCTGTGCAGGACCAGAGTGATTCCTGCAGTGCTCCATGACAAGTGTATTTATTAAGTGACTTTGTAGTTATGTTGTGAGGTCTGTTATTGGACCAGTTCACAGCACACTTCATGTTAATTTTGCATGAAAATTCATTAAGCAAAGTGACCTGTGGGACTGGGTACCTTTTGAAGCTTATTCATCAAGGTACTGTTGCAACACTAAAATTGAAATCTGAGTAATTGATTTCATGTGCTGTAGTTTAATAAATTAATAATTACTGAATTACAAGCCTTGTTTCTTAAATGCGTATGAATGTCTTACTATTTTGTCTATATAAACAGACTTTCTTGACAAATTTGGAACAATTGTATTGAGTGCTTTGTCCGTCTTCACTGCTTTCATCTAGGAACGGATGAATACTATTATCTGTGTTCCACATCCTGAGTACGTATAATTTCTGCTGTCTCTGACTTCTCAGTTCCTCTTTTGGTTGCTTGCTTCACACGGATTTCTGTTCTTTGCAACTAACTTTCTCCTCGCTCTTTCCCATAGGGTTATTTTTATTTTCTGTAACCCTGGCTACTTTTTGGAACGCCCCATAGCTTCTGTGAATCAAATTAAATAGTTAACTTATGTTTTCTTTCCAGCTTGTTTGACATCTGGTTTGATTTACAGTTGTCCTTCACTTTTAAGAGTAGACAGTTTTACAGTCGCTACTATTTCACTGGTCTCCACTTTAAGCTGCATGTTCTTATGTGGTGTAAATAATTATATCTCAGTTAGTGCAGAGCTTTGTGAAAGTTTTTCATTGTCAGATGAAACTGAGTAGACTTTGCCCTGCTTGGAGTGTAACAGTAAGTTCAAGAAACAGTTGACTAGAAACTTTGGAGGTGACTTTTACTGATAGAGGTCTGAGATACAGTGAATATCATTCAGGCTGGAATAACGCTAACAGAGTATTTTATATGGTCATCTGAGGAGTTGGACTTCTTACCCTCTGTTAGGATTCCTGTGCAGTCTAGCACATTCCTGTTTAGACTGCAGTAGCTTTATCTGGTAACACATCAGTCTCTGAGCATGTGGGATGATAGTGTCAAAGGAGACCTTTGACAAGTGAAATGGTTAATAATATTTTTGAGAATGCTGATTCCTTCCTCCTTGTCTCAGGGTTCAGTTACTTCTTTCTGAATAAGGTAATTGTTGGTCTGTTCAGCCACGTATCTAATTCTTATAGCTTCGGTAGTACCCAATACATTTAGTTCCTACTCAGACAATATAAGTTACTTATTTTTGTCATTGTTTTATCTTTGTAGTTTAAAAAGATTTCTGTTTTGCAGATATTTTGCAACTTTGTCATATTTTTTTTTTAACCAAATGGATAAGTGAGCACCTTGCTTTTTTAAAAATATATTTCTGACTGCTGTCTGCATGATCTCCTCTGCTTTCATTTCCATTTTCCTAAGGTGCAAGCCATTAAGCTGCCAATAAAAGATGGGCTATCTTCCATAAATCAGAATTTCTTATTTGCACCATTTAATTTGCTGATGACTTACAGTGAAGATCTTTCTTGTGCATCAGAGAGGATCTCCAAGGTGATGATGAGGAATCTCTTCTTCAGCTCTCCTAGCATGCTAGTAGGTGGATTCTTGCTCACTTATGTCTGTTCCTTGCAGAATATTCTTCTCTTCCTTAGCGCAGAATTCACCTAAAAAATAGCCTTCCTTGAATGAAGCAGGATATTTGTAGCATGAACCAACAATTTATTTTTTCGTTTTTAGCTCTTCTCTTAAAGGATAGGCTATTCTTAAGTCTCTGGTTTGCGTATTTATTCTTTGCTACAAGGTGGTTCTAGAGTTCTCCAGCAGGTTCTAGGCTTATGACCTGGTATCAATAATAAAATCTTTGAAAAATAATTTATTTTTTAACAGACCTCTTCTGAGGTCTCAACTTGTGTTTCCTTGCCTCCTTTTTAAGCTATGTAAATTTCTACCTCATCCTCTCACTTGTTACTACTTTTCTTTTTGCTTCAGTTCTCTCATTGGAGCTTCTGTTTTCCTTCTGTGAAAGAGTTATTGGTTAGAATACATTCAAACCATTTTTAGCATTAAAAATCCTGCTTTGCGTGGATTTTGCTGTCCCTTTTGATGTGAGTATTGTAAGGGAGGAGGAATGGGCTCAATGAACACCTACTTTTAATTGTTCATGTAGTTAGGGTGACTTTAGGAGGCATCATATCGCTGCTGAATGTGAGCTGCAGCCAGTCAGTGAGTCTCATCTCTGCTGTTGGCAGAAGTCTGGAAAAAAAAAAACAACAAAAAAGGCGTAGGCATATTGTCTCATTATGGGTTTTTTTTTCCTCCTCTATGTCCCTCCAGCTCTGCTTGCACTTCTCCTCCTGTAAAATTAGGAATGTAACAATGACTGTATTATCCAGTGTCAAATCCTGACACTCCTTCAAGAGCAGTGAGACGGTTACTGAACATTAACAACAGAATCTCCTTATTTATAGTCCTCTGTGGTTTGGTATTTCCTGGTTTTCACTGGACTCTAGCAACTCTGCTCCTGTTTTCTTTGTAAACGCTGCTTTATTTTCTATGTATGGTTAAGCAAATTAAGTACCAGGGGTACTGTGGAAGAGCTGTTTGATGCTAGCCATTGACAGCCCAAGAATTAGACCTGGATGACCTGGGAGATGTTAGGTGAACAGCAAAAAGTTGGCCATCAAGTAGCACCATAGACAGATAAAGGAAAAGTCAGCCAGTGTTTGTTCAGTCAATGATAATTTTCCTTGATATGAAGAATGAATAAATGACTAGGATTTTTTTGCCTGGAGAGACAACTTGTGCAGTACATGAAAAATACCTGTACGAGTGATTAATGCAGAGAAAGTGTGAGAAGGGAATGACTTTGCTTTTTCCCATAGTATGGGAGCCAGAGAGAATAAAATAGCCTATCAGGACAGACACGAGGAGATACTTGTGCTGCGCATTAAAGTCCGAACTCATTGCAGCTGGAGGCTGTGGGCACGGAAGTTATCTTGCTCAGTAAATGAGACAAATTATTGAAAGATAAATCCATCAAGGGTGTCTGACCACAGGAAAGTCACCAGTGGCTTGTAAATCCTGGAGATGCAGAAGGCTGTGAGGGATTACTAGGCAGGTGAAGCTGTGTGCTTCCCTGCTCTTACAGTCTTCTATAGGCGTTTGCCATTGGCATGTCAGAGTCAGGGTGGTGGCTTGGGAGGACCTTTGTAACAGGGTAATCGAGCTAGTTTGCTCACAAGTTAAGTTGTCCTTGGTTGTGAATTGTAGTCCTCTGCAGCCTCTGAAATTTCTGGGAAATCATAAACGAATCTTTCTGAATTCCAAGCTATTTACAGATTGCCACTCTGTCTCAGGTTGGTAGTCTTTGGTTGTGATCTCTTGCCTGCCAAGTTTGGCTTTTTTTGTAGGTTTGGGGTACAGCAGGATTTGACTGTAGCATATTTTGAAACATACACTTAGTTCTACCTGTGATCCTTGCAGGCTACTCTTCACGTGGATAATTTCAAAGCTAGGATAGCTCTTCCCTACATGGTTGAATGTGCATTCACTCATTGAGTTGTTTTATTGTTTTTTTTTTCCTTTTTTGATGATGGTTGTGGGTAGGATATGTTTAAATCAGGGACTCCATCTTTGGTGGGCTGAACTTGTACTATCTATTAAACTAAAAAACAGGGCATGACACTTAATTGTTAAACTTCAACTTTGTGTAAGTTGTTGAATTTGAATCAGGGTAAGGAAAGGAGAGAGGGTGTTTCTTACTGAAACGTCTCTTTCCATTTCGGTAATGGATTGTCTTTTCTTGCAGTGTCTGTATGTAGTACCAACATGCTGCCGTAGGTTCTATGCAAAATACCTGGCCTTCGTACCCAAACAGGCTTATATCAATGTTGCAATTGATCAGATAAAAATATTTCCTGACCATGATCACTTTTTCTTTAATCCTGAGTCAATCAACACAGAGGGGTTTTTAAGCTCAGAAGTTTTTACTTACATTTGTGAACATGCCCCCGCTTCCTGCAGTACAGTTGCCTAGTGTCTTTTCTAGTTGCCCAGTGACTTTTCTAGTCTCTATGTACACTTGTTTGTAACAAAATGTTTCAGCCTTACATTTATAGGAAATCAACATATCAACAGGTATGTATAAGTAAAGAGTGTTTTAATATTCAGGGTGTCTGTCTCATGGCGTCTTCTGAAATCTCTTGATGGTCCATTTTAGTAAAAGCTGTATGTACATTCTCTGCAGTCTGGGAAGTGGCATGAAAAAGTGAACTGCAATCTTCTGGTTTCTTATTAGCCAAAATGAGGTTTGGGAATCTATGTAGCAGAGCAGCTGAACATGAACTCTTTCTGTATTTCCTTGGAGAAACAGACTACCCGAAGTGGTGTGGTGGAGCTGGAGAAGAGAACTGACTTTTGGAGAAGGAAGGAGGAAATAAAGTGAAAGAGAATCACGTGGTGTGAATCCAAATCTAGATCCTACAGCGGGAGTCTCAGTGCCAGTTATTAGAAAGACATAGTAATGTTCTTAATATCTTGACTGCTGACAAAAGAATAAGGAGGATACTCACTTTTTCTTTGTTAAAAGGCAGCACCTCCAGAAATATAGTGCTTTTAGCACTAGTGTGTCTGTATTAATCTGAAACAACAAGAAAGAAAATATGTGTTTGGAATCGCCTACATTGTTCTAGATATGTTGGACTTGGAAGAGAACATTGTATGCCAAGTCTAGTCCTCATTATATCCTTAAACTTAAAATACAGGGTTTATTTACTTTTGCAAGGTGAGCTGTCCTGCATAGGAGGAAGCAGTTTGAGGTGCATGTACTTCAGTTATTTCTGCTCTGATTAGAATTTTCTTTGTAGCAACTTTTTTTTTTGTTTGTTTGTTGGTTAGTTTCTACGTTCCCTGCCCAGCTGAATGAATCTTCATAATGTTTCAGTTTTGCCTAAAAGCATATTTCTCTCTTATTTTGTTATTTAGTACTGTGTTTGGCAGGGACTTTATGTGAAATAGTATACTTCATGTGCTTCAAAGCTTGAAGGCAGAGTTTTATAGCTGGACACCAAAATTATGCTCTTTGGACACTGGATTTCTGTAATACGCAGTTAGCTTAGGGATTTACTTAGCAGAGTTAGTAAACTTCTCCCTGAAATTGTCTCACATTTTGGATGGTTCACGTGTGGGTTAGGAGATGATCACAGAATTTTTCAGGAATCACACAATTAGTTGAAATGTTTGGTTTTGTTTTCCTTAGTAGGAGAAAGATGGAGGCTGTCTTCAGTTTACATTCATAGTAATTCCTGCTCCTTACTTGATTGTTTCAGAGTAGTGAAAAGAATGCTTATGTTGTCTGTTAGGTGTTCATATGGCACTGTCACCATGATGTCCAAGCCGCATTGATTTCCCTGTGAAACCTTGGCCTTTCACCCAATTCTCTTTATATCCTTCTCCCACACTGTAGATCTGCTGCTTCATTTTAATGCACAGTGCTATGGTAAGAGATACTCTGCATCTGCAGGGGGGTGAGGAAATCGCATCTCCTTATAGTGCTCACTGGGTGGCTTATTTACAGGCAGGATTCTTCCGGGGCTGCTCCTGTTGGAGAAGCAAGACATCAGAATGCTGGCTTGAAATTGCCATTCATATGTGATCTGTGAATTGGCTAATTTTGACATGTAGGTAGTTAAGAAATGATTACAGTCAGAGGAGTCGTGACCTCAACTTTTCATCATCTCCATTGGCTTGTGCCCCAGTTTGGAAGTGAAGAAGGTATAGGAAGTTTTAATTGTACCTGTGTGATTTATCCTCAGTCAGCTCTTTAATTTCTTCTGGCTGTCTGAGGTTTCCGACATGCTGTAAATTTCTCCAACTTTTTCATTATCTGCAATTTCTTTATGACTCATGAATCGGAGTGGAGAGAGAGTGTGGATTTACAGCAGAGATAAACATGTCCATAAAGTCTGTATCTGTGTCAGTAATTGTACTGCTGTCAGTGACTGTCCTGTTTTACAGGCCTCTCTTGGGAGAGGAACACGCTTTGCTACCAGTGTCAGAGAAGTGTTTGCTTTGATTTGCATTAACTTGCCAGGAGATTAGGCTGTGATGGTGAGGATGGAAATAGAGTCTGGACCTTGGCTGCTATTGTTTTTTTTTTTTAAGTGGGTGTGAGGTTGAGTTGCCCTCTATGTGCAGAGAAAAAGCAGGTCCAGACTGTTCTTAAATACAAAATCAGGGCGATTCAGTCTGCTGATGATATCAAATGTGATACTACCCATATGCATAAATTGTGTATTCTTACCATAAAACAAATGCTGTATCTAGGTAACTGTCATGCATGAAAAAAATACTGCATGGATCCTTAGAGTGTTCTCTGTCTGGTGGTGAAGTAGAATAAATATTTCTCTAAGCTTCAAGAAATTCCTATTTCTTCGCCGCCTTCCCCCTCCCTTACTTTGGGGGAAAACTGCTATTGTGGATTTTGATGGCGAGAACTAATAGTGCATCCTAGTCTCCAGGCACTGATGACTCTTCTTGCTGCAGAAGGACATGTATAAGGTTGGAGTTTGAGAAAAGGGGTAAAAAAAAAAAATCTGTAAAACTCTTCTATATGTGTCAAAAGTTCAGCCTCCTGCAATTTCTGTTGGCTTTAATTTCTGTTTGATGCCTATTGATATTTACGTACGTGGAATCTCCTTTTCTTAGATTCTGTAGTTTGGGTTGGACTCTTTCGTCTAACTTAGTATTTGTTGTCACAGTAAGAATGTAATTGTTTTCTCTGAGAATTACTTTAAAATATCCAAAGTAACTGTAAAACCCCAAATCTTCTTTATGTCAAGTGTGCGTTGAGACCCCCAAATGTAGCTGATTGAATTTTTCTAAGTCTGCTGTACACCTGTACAGAAGGGAGATTGTAAAAAACAATGTAAACTCTAAGACTGCGTAGATAGCTTTTAAATGTGCATAGATGTAGGAGTGTTAGAAATGCTGACATCTGCCATTGCATGGCCCTTAGTTCTGGGGCCTAATGTTGGAAATACAAAGGGGAGCTTTTTGAGTGTTAGCCAGTGTCCATCTACCTCTGGTAACTGAGTTTCCGAAGTTATGTGCAAGGACCAAGGCCAGGCTGGATGGGGTTTTGTGCAGCCTGGTCTAGTGGAAGGTGTGCCTGCCCATGGCAGGGGGTTGGCTTTAAGGTCCCTTCCAGAACAAACCATTCTGTGATTCTATAACCACATGCTAAGTGGATGAAGAGCTGGCAGATAACTATGCTCTTAAAAGCACTGTTGATCTTAATGAGCATTGCTCAATGCAACATCAACATTCTCAATAAAAGCTGAGTTACTCTGAGATGCTTTTTACCTGATCTTTATTGAAACGTCTGTCTTTTTCCCCTTTCTCTCCTCCTCCTCTCTTTTATCTACATCCCCATTTTGTTAAAACAGAGGTCACCTCTGAAAGGTTCTTCAACTAGAACATATTACTTGGTTTATTAAAAAATACCCCAAACAAAAACCCCACCCACACTCAAAACTGGTATTACACCCTGTGTTATTCCTTTCTAAAAACGTCTCTTCTGAAAGTACCCTTTGGCTCCTATGATTTGTTTGATAGTAGGAAGAAATGCTGCAATAGTTTGATCCTTTTTGAAGGACAGCTGTTGGGTTTATGTTGATAGAGTGAAGGTTAATCTCGATACTTCCTGTGGTTAAGAGAAGGGACCCTTTTCAGTGTTAGTTGGGGGGAAGAGGAAGAAATCTGATTAATCTGGAGACTAATTGACCAAACTGCTTTGAAGACTGAAATCATTCATCTGATGCATTAACATTAGCTTCTGCAGAATTTTTGGTATGCTGCTCAAAGTAGTAATTTGTGCTTTGTGAGGACAGCTGTACTATTAGCATTGATCAGTCAAGCAGTGGAACACTTTGTGTAACCACAAGAGTGGTTGTGCAGTCTCTGTTCTTAGAGGTTCCAGACCTAGCTGAATAAAGCCTTAAGCAACATGATCTGAGCCCATAATTGATCCTGCTTAGAGCAGGAGACCTCCTGCGGCCTTGTAACCTGGATCATCCAGTGATTCAGTGATGCTGTGGTCTAAGATCCTTTCTAGAAGTAAGCTAATTCAGAGCCTGCATTCCCCAGTCTCAGCAGAACATAGCACTAGACAGTTTGTTCAGCTCATGAGCTCTGAGCAGGAGATCTCTGGTGCAACTCCATGGTTTGCCTTCACGTGAGCAGCTTGATAAGGAACAAAAACATGAAGGATTCTTGTATCACAGTGGTGGTGCAAGTGGTCATCATGGGCATGATGAATGGACTTCCAAATACTTCTGTCCACCGAGCTGATTATGAGTCTATGCCATGCGGACTGGGGAACCTGTTCTCCTGTGTAGGGAGATACAGCCCATTCAGTACCGTTCTTTAAGCAGAGGAAGAGAATGGTCCTCACCATACCCAGAGGTTCTCACTTGTATCTGCTCAGATGAACAGCAAAACCACCATCATCTGTCTAGACAAGCAGGGGGTCAATGGGGCTTGACTGAAGAGCTTTTAGCCACAGAAGTAGAGGAATGGGCTGTCACATTAAAGCATTTCTACCTGCCACATGCTTGGCACAGAAAGAAACATGACTACAAACAAAATGTTCTTACATTACACTGTCAGAAGCCTATTTTTTGCTACTCTCATTCTGACAGGATAACTTGTAGACTACTGTCAGTGGAGGAATTAAGGATGGGGAAAAGTTTGATCAAGCATAAGGTTATGTGCATTTTTCCATTACAGCTTAAAAACACAAAAATGCCAAACAAATCTCAGGAGATGCTCTGGCAGGGACTCTCAAACCTTTGCAACTGATCTGTATTTATTATTTTAAAGTCTTTTGCCATCTATACCTTTATCCAGTTAAAACTTTTCTGCTTGTTTTGCCTTAATAGAACATTTCCTCTGTATTTACAAATACTGGGATTGTTGTGGTTGAAACGGACAAGGGACATCAAAGACAGTCTTTAAGCAGTAAGAAGAGAGGGTTTATTGCCACACCTACTTTCTTATATACTTTTCTTAATATGTTTCTTTGTTACTATTGGTTACATATTGTCACAACAATATATCATTGGTTGATCTTCACAAGTGGCAGAGCTCCTCCTTATCTTGTCAGTCTCTTGTTTTGCAGTTAGCTGGTTCCTCAAAGTTGTTTTACTTCCCAGGATGTTCTTTACTCCCTTCTTTCTCATGGATACACTTTAATATCTGCAAGGTCAATTTCTAACTCCATACCCTCAGTCAAGTGGTCCACAGACCTGCTGTAGTCCCCCACATTGGAATATTACAAATATTGTAGTACCTCTGTTGGAAATATTTTCCTGTAATTTTTTTCTCCTGACAGAAGTTGAAGAGAGAATTCTTCAGTATGTGTAGCCGGACCTATTTGCAGAGCAGCAGCTGATCCTAGTGAAAATCACACTAGAGTGTGACTTTGGAGACCTTGGTTTAGTTTCTAGCACTACCACGGTTCTGCTTGGTCGGTTTATTTGCCTTCTCACGTGTCTCTCCTTATTTTCCTGGCTCTAAGGTGGAGTTCATGTTAACGTTCTTGTGCAAGACATGGGAAAAAAATCACAGATTTTAAAAAACAGCATATAAAGCCTTTATGGTTAAGTATCCTATCCTGTGTACCGTTTATTGTTTTCCCCTGATGGCTATTATATGCCACAGGAAGGCATCATTAGAATACTGCGTATGTTGTCAGTAGAAGAAAAATGAGACCGTGTTGATGAATCGGATCCTAACACCAAAATATTCTTCAGCCTAGAACCCCAAGCAAGGTAACTAAGATAACCAAACCTATTCTCAGACGTTTACAGGCACTATACATAAAAATATTTCTGTTTGCAAGCAGCATAAAGGTGAAAAATCATTAGTGTATATCCATACTAATACCAGGGATTATTTACCTGTTTGGTGGCACGTTTATCCTGTGAGCTCAGAGGCAGTGGAGTTACTCGGTATGTAAGGATCAGCTTAAGTGTTTTGTTTAGCCAGCATTTGTGCTTTGAGAAAGGAAATACAGTGGATTATTCAAATAGACTGAACATATGTTGTTGGGGTATTGCTGTATTCCTTTTCAGTTTTCTCTGGTTTGGATCAGGCAATAATGCATACAAGGCTATGTGAAAAATCTAGCATTTTGTGGCTTTATTGAGTAGTTTCAGTTGTTCTTAGCATGAAGTCTTCTGTAAGATCAATAACAGACTTGCCACCTTACCTCTTGCATCTCCAGTAAATGCAGCTCTGAACATCCCCTGTGTATAATGTGGCTAGACCAAGTCTGATAGTATCTGTCTCTTATTGCCTCATTAACTTGTGAGCATTAGAACAAGATAAAAATGCCCTAAAGCCTCTTATCTGATGATTGTTATAACCTTCTGAATGCCATTAGTTTAAGTTTGCAATCAAATGCTTCCCTGGAGAATAAGGAGCACTGATTAAACCTGAAGTGTCCCCAGAGGCTTTTACAGCTGTCATGGGGGTGGTGGCTGCCCCTCTCCAAAAGGAAAGGGGGGCTGGAGGTCCCGGTGGGGCGGCCACTCTGCAGACCTCCACGTGGCTGCCCCAGCTGTTCTGCTTTGCCTAATGAATTGTTTTACAAGGAGAGGCTGGATATTGTCATCACAAGCTGCCTTCCCCAGGGACTGAAGCCAGCCTGATAATGACTAATGTTAGTGATAGTAATTGAAGTGTGATGGCTCTCCAGGGAGTTGTGCACACGTAGAGCTGTCAGGCACTTGTGGCTGGTACAGTCCCGTGAATGCCCCAGAAATGCTTTTTAATTGCTTGACTTTCATAACTAGTTCCCATATATCTCCTGCAGAAATATACATTTTATGGGGGGAGGGAAAAGAAGCTGAGGACTCTGCTGTGACCCTGGGTTTACACATGTAGTTTACTACCCCGACGTGTTTCTAATGAGGATGGCTGTGTGTTCTTGCTCCCCTCTGATCTCGGTGTGGATCTGCTTGGTCTCTCTGCACAGGCGCGTACCACTGATTTCACCTGAACATACCTTTTGTTTATGTCTAAGCCCTGTCTTCTGTGCATGGGGGTGGTACTTGATTATAAAAGAAGGCAATAACTTTATTTCAGAATATCAAAGTATCAGTGGTGTTAACAGTGTGTAAGTTAACGATAGCTATTTGCATTTGGTTTGGCATTGAAACCTGGATGTAAGATATAATAAAAATTTTGTAAAAAAGTAGCATATACACGTGTCCCAAGAGGACTGGAGTTTATGGCCATGAGCTTCTGGGGGTTTAGGACAGAGAAGTGACCAATCTGTATAAAACAAAGGGATTTTTTTTTTTCCTGAAAATTTTCTCCTTTAGAAATGCATTATTGACTGTAACAGTGGGCTTGAGATGAAAATAGCTGGAACAGGAAACTGTACTCCTGGCTTCCAGGATGGCCTTTTTGTGTATAGGGTATGGTTTTTCTGTTGTTGTTGAATTTTTTTTTTTTGAAGTGCTGTGTTGGGATTGACAGATGAAACTCATTGGGTTAAATGCTAGTAATACCATAGATTGCAGCATGATGTTAGTTCAGGAAACAGCTTTTACCAGGGCCATGGGAGTGGCCATACTCAGACCAGTGCTCTTGTAGTATCTTGCTCCTGACAGTGCACTTTGTCAGTGGGAAGAGCTACTCACTGTTCTGCACAGATGCAGAGGAGCCGGCAAAGGGAGGCTTCTGGCCAGCCCTCCTCAACAGCAGTTGGTGTATTCCCTGAAATGTGAGGCTTCTATAGCTTTATCTGTGGAAAATTTACCTATGTCTACGTTTTTATGTAATACTTCTTCAGGATCTTGTTAAATTTAACAATACATGATTTTTAATTAAAGAACTAACAACTTGAGTGCATGAAAGCTTACATTCTCCCCCCAGCTATATCCATTAGTTTAATAATGTAAGACTTTATCTCCTTGGAAATCTTGCTTTGCCTTTATTTCCTCTTACAGATTTCTTTAGACTGATTTTGGTTTGTTCCTCTGTGGGTTTTTTTTGAATTAATTTCTGTACAGTTTATTTCCATTAAACAAATCTAAGTTTAATGGCTATAAAAAGGCTTCTTGTGTATGAATGAATTGGATCTGATGTAATACTGTTGTACTGGATTGAGAGTTCTTGTGGCTTACTTTGCTACTTAAAAGGCTGGTCTTTTCTGAGCATCTATAGAGTGAAAAATGACAGGCCTCCTCTCTCTTGGTGCTGGCTTGAACAGAGGAAGAGTGAAATTCATGTTGCTGCTGCTTGGGGAAGCTGTGAGGAGAGAATGGATTTATTCACAAAGCTGAGTGACCAAGAGGGGGAGCTTGGAAAAGAGATAGGAAAGGGGAGACCTTGCCAAATGGAAAACATTTTCTTCGCCCTAGTTGTTGAGGGTGCTTGGAAGTATGTATTCACCATATACCTACCAATTGCATAATACTGAGAGGTAAAAGGACAGACTGGCTGAAAGTAGGGTTTTTAATACCAGATCCATCATGAGACTATGGAACAGATGTACAAGGTCAGATGATAAGACAGAAATGTGCAGTGCAGGGAGGGGAAGGGAATTCACCTAATTTTTTGGTACTGAATCTCATGTTTGTTTCATCTCTGTTTTCAGGTGACTGAATTCAGACCACTCTGAAGTCAGTGTGAAGTATCTTAGTAAATTCAGGACAAGTTAAAATAGGTCATACTAATTTGTTCCAGCCCTTTGATGGATTTAAGTGTTGAAAACTGTGTGTTGTTGCTCTTACTCGTGTGTTACTCTGCAAGTGTAAGTCTGTCTGGTTTCAGGCCTAGGGGCAATCTTCTGAGAAAACTAGAATTTAGAGAGAGCACTTCTCCAACTCTTTTAGAGCATCCTAAAAGGCCACTCTAGGAAATGGAGCTTGTAAATGAGACTCAGCCTGAGCTGTGGGAAACGTACAGTTTAAAAGGTGACAAGAAAAATTTTGATCATGTGGCTAGGAGGCTTCTTTGAGTTAATTTCTTGCCTGAATTCCTTTGTTTAAAAACTGTCTTTTTTAGGGAGGGAAAAAAAAATCCTGTCTCACTAAAACAAATTAATAGTGATGGAGAATTTACTACATACTTATTGCTTACTTCTCTATTAAAAATCCAACTCTTGATCCTAATGTGCAGTTGTCTGAGTGCTGAGACATTTTGAATTGTCCCTGTCTGTGCAGGAGGGTTTTGCTGTGGCTTTTTGAGTTCTAGCTGAAGATCAAAAAAAAGGGTGCTTAGTGCTGTTGCCAGCAGAGTAAACGTAGTGCCTCTTCTCGTCATATTCATTGCAAGTTTGTTCTTCACCTCCCCCCTCCAGTGAAGTGCTGGCTCTTAGAAATTTATTTTGGTAATAAAACATAACTTTATACTTGCCCATGAAAGCATGTTTGAAGGCTGTTTGTGAATTCTTTAAAGTGTCCAAGAGATTGTTGTTCCCTGAGCACACTGCAAGCTCATATCATAATTAAGCCTGATGAATTAACACGCAGAAAGTTAAGCTCATAACTTTCAATGGTTAACTTTGGTTCCACATTTTAAGACCCTAACTTGTGGTTGGCATGCTGCACTTCAGTTGTCAATCCCAGAGTGTTATGTATTGATGGGTTTTGGTTCTGAGAAAATGGATGGGTTTATTCTTTCAGAAATTTTAATCTTGCCACAATGAGGAGAGAATAAAGTTGCGTTTACTGCTTTTCACAGTTATAAGTCTTGACAGTAAAGATAAAGGATATAGTTCATTTATTTTTCTGTAATTTATCTTACAACTTTTTCCTGTAATTGGGGAGATGGGAATAGGAAACTTCATGCTGTGTAAGTAGAGATTTTCAGTTCATAATTTAGTTTTGAGGAGGTATTTTTACTGATTGGTTGCTACAGCACAAGAGTGGAGGTAATTGAGAGGTGTCTAATAGCCGATTAAGTAAATTTCACTTCTGTGTTGTTTTCAGCACTGTTTTAGTGAAAGCTAGCAAAGCTTATTATAATAAAGTTTAGCAGAATATATTTGCTGTGTAGAAATTATTTTACATTGATAGGGCATTTTCATATGGAGAGCTTTCTGTGCTATAAGGCATATATCCATATATTGTTTAAACTGCACAAAGTGCCAATTATTTGGTGCCAGTATGCACTGTCATGTAAAATCTGGTTTTCCAAATATTTGGTGATGTTTTATAACATCTGCATTATAGATAATATAAGTCTGTCTTTAAGTACTTGCTTGATGTCTCTGATGACTACTGTTACATTTTAAAGCTTTCTAGGTTCAGCAGTGATTCAACAATTATTTGCTGCTGCTTTCTTCAAATTCAAATTTGACTTCTGTTTTCTCACTCTGGGGCTTAATCTCTACTCTACTGAACCAGGTAAAATCAGGTTGGTCAGCAGCTGGAGGGGAATCAGTGAAGAGCCCAGGTGTTGCAATAAGCATTGTTGAATCCCTTCTCCCGGTGGGTTGCTGAACTGTTATCCTGTGGTAGCTCTAGAGGGCTCTCTGCTGTTGGAAATGTTACATTTCCAATGAGTTATCTGAGAAAAGTCTTAATAACCTGTTGGTCATTAAAGAACTCATAACACTTTTTTTTTTTTTCAAATGCTAACCCCATTGTCATCAGCAAAATACAGCATATGCAATTAGAATCTAATTTTCTCCAGTGTCAATTAGAGAGTCTCATTTTTATTCTGAACTGTGTTCTGCTCTGTGTGTAAAGGCTGTCACTTAAGTTGTGGCATTAAGAAGCATAGGAAAGAATTTTGTGTATGTATGCATTTTGTGAAGTTCCTTGCGTAAGTCACTAGAAGTGTGATGTTATCAGCACTGGCTATATGTGCAAGAAAGACGGGAAATAATTATCCCAGCCTTTATTGTAACCATGCAGTTCATTACTGCAGTAACCTTAGAAGTATATGGGCATTGTTCTGGGAGCGTTAGAAATAAATGTATAAGATGGATGACTAGGTGAGATGGAATGAAAGTATGAACAGCAATTTTCAGCAGAGTAATAGGCATTTGTCATCAAGGTATATCAAGTGGCATTTAGAAAGAAAGGAATACCTAAGTTATACTACTTGGTTTTAATTGCAGATCCTTCCTTTGGGTATTATACAGGGACATGAATCCCAGTTCTGCCTTCGCGGATGTGCAGTATCATGCTGGGTTCAGCTAGGTGTTCTGTGTCAGACTTGGTTGCATTAAAATTGGAATTTAAAATGGTTAGTTTGAAAATGAGTCAAGCAAGTAAAGATTATAGTGCCGTGGTTCTCTTGTAAGTAGGTTTAGTTTTCCATATATGTGTGTTTTTTGATGACAGTGCATCAGCTTGGGAAGCTAGCTGGTGATATTTGGGGAGCTGACGTGTGGGTAAGAATGCAAGGCAGTTGCGTAGGTAAGCCCTTTCCTTGGATGTATGCGCTAACATAAGCAGCGACATGTAATAATTTCAGTGCTAATGCTGTTGTCTTAATAGTAGACAAGGAATTTACTGACATGAATGACAACAGTTTGCATCTCCTGGAGCACTTTTTCTTGGTTTCAGAAAGCCAGTGCTGCATTACTTTTGCTTGGTTGTGTTTCGGAAGCTGTGAAGACTAGAATTAATTAGAAATAACATCTTTGAAGACTAGAAATAACTGCAGAGTGATTACAGCTTATATCGTCCATCACATTTGAGAAGCATCCATTGGACATCCGTTATGGATGGCGCTGCGGTTTTCCATATGATAAGGAGCTTATGTATTGAGGGAGTAAAAATAATGCTGAGTTTGGCGCCCAGCGGTGATCTCCCCAGTGAGAACATGCGCGAGTGTCCTGCTTTGCCTGCTCGGCGGTGAGTTTTGTCTTGCGTACTCTGCAAAGCCCTCGCTTGAAGTCACCACTGTGAATTTACTGCTGAAGGGGGAAAAGGTGAAGTATGGCTAGACTCAGGAAGGGAACAGGTTGTTTTATTCGGTAGCATTTGCAGTTCCCCAAGCAATGAGGGCTGGAGAAACTGGCTGTTGAGAGCCACATCTTGGATTAGATGTTTGGGCCTGTTGTAAAATCTTGTGATGTCTGCAGGTTGTGCCAGTGTGGAAATCCTCCTTGTACAGTGGAGAAAAGGTAGTGAGAAGTCTTTCCTGTAAATTCTGTTTTTGCCTTTCCTCTAGGAGCTACTTTTCTTAGTAGGAAAAACATGCTGAATTACCCTTGTCTGCCTAAACCACAAACTAGTAACAATTAAGCTATTGATTACTTTTTTGGGCAGTGAAAAGATGCTGCTTCCAGGATTCATTTCCCCATGCCATCCCTGACTTCAAACACCTGCAACACACGAATTCTGGCTGTAGATGAATTCATTCCTCCTAGCATTTTGGATATATTTATTGTATGTACTACATCTTTTCATGTCTGACCACAGTAATGTGAGAGGAAATAATATCTTTTTTATTTAAGGGTATGGGTTGTTCTAGTTTAGTCGAAGTGGGGATTTTATGTCGATTTTAATACACTAGTGTAATTTTTGCGTAATGAGATCTTAAGCAAATTAAAAAGCTGCATGCAACTATTAACCTTGTGCTTGTAAAGTCAGAGGGTAAACACAGGTATAGCCAGCTTTAAACTACATAAGATTTTGGATTATTATTTGAAACATATTTTCAAGTAATTGTGATTGAACTGAAATAATTTCTGTGAGATACAATATTGTGGAGTGGCATTTGCATCCTCTATTACTTATGCTTTGACTTGTTGGTTTTGAATGCTTTCCTAGCCAGTTAATAATCAGATCAAAGTACTGAAGTCAGTGAACAAAATGTCTGATAACCGCGCCTCAGAATTAGTGTTACAGAAATGCTCTCAATATGTTCAAACGTGCTTCTGTCTGTATTCCATGTAACACTGTACATTGTTAAACCCTGTCAGTTTTGAGATCTAATTCATTTTTCCCCAAATTTTAAAAAAATACTCTTTTAACTATTGCATCTACCTGAGGGACATGCTCCTTGTTCGGAGGATTTAAAAATACAATCCCTATATTAACTTCCCAGTTGATCTGTTCAGAAAAGTCACTAAATGCAGAGGGCGATACAGTGAAAATTACTTGACACAAATTTGTATGGAGAAGAAAAAGGAAATGTTTTCTATAGTCTTGTATTCCTAGTTGTTTTATGCTTAAGTAACTATGGTGGGTAAAATTCAGCTGAATGAGTTTCAGAGATCACTACACAGCTGAAAGGCATAAAAAGAAAGTGTTTTTCACCAGTGGTGGCCTTGAACCTTCAGGGGCCTGTATATAAGCTTTATGTTATCTGAAGCCGTATCTGTGATCGGAAGATACCTAATTGCCTTAAGATGTATTTAGTGCATGTGTAGGTCTCTTTGCTTCAAGGTCTACTTTTTACCAAGTTCTCCGTTTCACTGCTTAAAACCATAGAGAGGTGCCTTTATTGTTGTTGTTACCCATTTTTACTTTCTGGTAATCCAGCAGCATCACTGAGCTTCTGCCTCTTAGTCTGAAAGTACAGTGCCACTGTTTGTTGCATTTTAAAACCAGTTCAGTTGAAATGATTATGGCAAAAATAATGTAAAGGTTGTAACAGCCTGCACTTTTCAAAGAGCTGAACTTTATATGTAAGTGCGTATATTAGTGTTAGCTGGCAGTTGTTTTCAGCACTATTCTGAACATTTAATTGGAACTTTTTAAAATGACGCTTTTTTTTTTAATTATTCTTTTGACCCAGTTTCACCACGTCACCTGCTCTGTTTAGGGAACTTTGTTCAGCCTGTCCGCATCCTGGGCCATCAGGATGGTCATTCTGTAGTTGCAGTGGGTGGCAATGCCTACTCTCTGCAGAGCCGCCCTGTGAATGCTTGTGTGAGGTTCTGGCCCTGAATCCATTGATCACGCTGGGGTCACTGTAGTGCATTTCCTGGGCTGAAGTGGCAAAGTCCCCAGTTTGCCTGCTGCTTCCCTGTTAGAATTCAGCGTACCAGACCCACGGTACCCCTGCCTTTCATGAATGGAATTCAAAAAGACACTTACATTTCCATAAATAAATTAGGAATTCAGTGGCTTCTTCCGGCTAATCAGGGCAGGCTGATAAACCTTGCTAGCTGTTTAATAAATGAATTGTGACTGATTACCTATTAATATGGACGCCTCAGGAATTCACCCTGGGGGAAGCAGAGCAGTGAAATAGAGAGGGGCCTGGCCCCCTGGGAAATCAGGGCTTCATGTTTGCAGCTTAAATATCTCTGTGAAGTATCAATAAGGAGGTAATTGAATTTTGAACACAAACATGAGCGCCGGATGGATGAAGGAGAGGGGGGCCCTGATCATCTCTTCATGCCCCTTCATACTCCCCTCCTCTTTCCCTTAGAGACCACTCTAGTGAAGATAGATGCTAAATCCATTAAATAAAGATTAGACTCTGTCGTGGTAGAAAATGGCAGCTTAGCTAGATCCCTGGGCAAATTGGGACCTTTAGCAATACAGAAAATTAAAATATACATTTTTAACAAGTGTGCTGTCGACACAGTAATAATGACTGTGAGGCTTGTGGGGTTTGCTCACCTTTCAGATCTGCTTTTGTTTGGTTATATCACTTGCTCTTGTTTTGAAATCAGCCTGCTTGGTCTCTCTGAAGCAGAGAAGACTTAAGGGAAGGAAGGTTTTTTTTTCCCACCTTGCTTTCTGTCTTAGGCACTTTTCTTGGCTCTTAGGCTTGTAATAGTATAGATCAGTACTCTTGTATTTGAATATGGAAATAATTAACTTTGGCTCCAGCATTCTCAATCACATGTCCTGAAAAGTAGTTGGAAATAGTCTAGAGGAAGCATAGAGATGATATTGGAGAGTGAAATGTAAACGTGATTGGGCTTTTTTAAAATGGGTTTAATTCTCAAAGCACATTACTCTATTTTTTATTTACTCCAGGTCAGTTTTTCTGAGTTCTACCATTATGGGAAAGATTAGTGTAGGAGTGTGCGTTGTAGAATGTCAGTGTTCGTTCTTGTCATGCAATGAATTGTAGAAACACAGATGAAGTGGCCTTTAATGGGTGATAATCTTCCTTTATAATACCATGCTAGATGTAGAACGCGATCAGGCCTTCTTCACAACTTCGCATGCCCTCCTGTGAGATACTCCTGGGTTTTGCAGGCAGAACCTCACCTGCTTGTACAAGTAGGGGACCAATTGCCATACTAGAGAGACTGCTCCTCTTTTTCCAAATAAGATGATCATTCTGCAGAACAAAATCCAAAATTGTTTCTGTTTAATGTTTCTTAACAAGAAATGAGCTTAAACTAATATGTTCCTGGGGAAAATTGCTGTTCCTTCCTTCTAGGAATTTTTGTTTTTACTCTAGATAGTTTTGAGAGTCCAGAGAGGGGAAAAAAGGATTTATGCTTTGCTGAATTATAGTGGACTAAGTAATAACATGGGGACTTCTATCTATTCTTCCATGACATCTCCCTGATAGTACCACTTTTCTCTTTTCCAGCTCCTCTTGAATTTTAGCAGTCATGCCTAGAATACCCTTGATGCTGCATCCTCAGCTTCATCCACTAAGAACTGAACCCAGCATCGTCATCTTTGGTTTAGGAAGAACAAAAATAGCTATTATTAAGTGTAAAAAAAATATTAATATACACATGTCTGTTCCAAAGACAGTAATGAGCATACCAGGAATGCCTTGGTTTCTTTTAACTCGGAGCTGCTGCAAACATGGAAAAGGTTTTCCATCTGTTTCCCAAACTGTCATCTGCTGCCACATCCCAGCAGTTTACTCACTTGTCTTTTGTCGGGGGGTTTTTGGGTTGGGAATATCTGTATTCTTTCATCCAGCCATGCTTCTAGCACGGGAAGAATTTTCTAAGCTGGCTCAGCTTCAAGGTTTCTCTTTTTATGGTGTTGGCACCAAATTGAAAATAAACAGGTACCACCCCTTAGCTCAATTGCTGTAATTGATTGTATATGTGCTGTAGCCTGTCTCAGTTTAAGAAGCAGCCAGATCTCAAGCCTCCCTCAGTAAAGGCAGATTACAGCATTGGGTTTACCTTTGGCCAAGCGTGTTAATCACAGACTCCTCCTCTCTTGGGACTTCCTGGCCTTTGTCCCCTTGCAAGGGGACAGTCCCTCTCCTGGACCCCACCCCTCTCTCTCCATTTCTCAGTCTGCTAACATAAATCATCCAGTTTCCTTTAACCTTGAGTGTTCCCCTTCAAAGAAGCCACCAGTACCTTGACAGCCTATGCCTTTGTTTCTTTCACGTTCATGCAGCCTGTTTTGGACATTTTTCTGCTCTCTTCTCCCAGCATGTAACTTAAACTGATTTTGTAGTTCAGGAGTCTTCCTTTGTGTATCCTGAATTAAAAAGGACGCTTTTGGTAGTTAGTTCTGTAGCTTCTTCTGAAACCAGGGATGTGCCAGGAACCTCACAAGCTTATGGCTTTCCACATATTAAGGCACTTAGTGATGCAGCATTTTAATTAAATTAACCAGAATTCGTAAATTGTAGATAGACAGATTTTCCAGATCATCTCAATATGAGCTTTTAGAGCGATCAACACTCTGCTGGTGTTTAATCCATCAGACTGCCATATGGAGTGTTGAAGAGCAGAATATCTGTTTATTAACAATTGTTGTTTTTTCACGTCAGCAAGTATGATTTCTGTATTTGAGGTCCCAGGAGTGCATTCTGTTGCTGCATCTCTTATACAAATTGTATCAACCTCATGCCAGCCCCCATTTCATGTCTATCCCTCTTTTTTTATTGAATCCAGGTGATCCAATAGACTGTCTAAAAGGCATGATAGGCCAAGAGGGACATTCCACCAGAGTCTCCAGAAGTTCTTTGGTTACACTATCACAAGGGGAATGTGTCCAGATATCCTATATACGAAATTATAGATATCTGTAGAGTCAGTGCTTTCTGCAAAAACTTGAAACGCATTTAATGAAGCCTTGTGGTTTGAACCACCAGAATATAAGTTATAATTCACTAAAGTCACAAAGTTGTTCCTCATCTTCAAAATCAAGCCAACCTTTTATTCAGTCTGTTTTAATAAATACCCATTCTCAAATCCTAGGATATTTTCTGTATTGGACTTCCTTAGCAATAGAAGTTTCCTGTCTCTTCAGAGTGGTGGTCTATTCCATTTTGTGTCACGCGTCTGTTTCTACTCCTTTAGCTGAGTGAACACTGCCAGTTGTTGGTCTTTCCAATGGGAAAAATGCTCTTTGGGCAAGAGAGAAAAACCTTCCTGTCTTGTGACTTTTTCATTGCTGTCTTCAGAAAGAAGTATTAGCCATTCTAGGATGGAAGTTTTTAAACGTAGGCATCAGGCTCTTCTCATCAAATGTAATTTAAGATATTTTCCATTGTCAGAACCCCTGGATTCTCAGCAGGAGTAACATGCAGTCATTTTTATGCATCTGAACGTTTTTGTAACTATTGGCTTATTTGTTTTCTTGGATGTGTTGACAGAGTATGGGAAATAAGTGCTTATGTAGACAACTTCAACTTTGATCTCTGTTTAGGCAAGGTATGAAGAGGAGGGAACTGTTGCTATGCCTTGATGATGGTAGATGAAAAACAGTGGTTTCTAACCTTTACTAGATTTGTCCATTTTATCCAGCAGATGGCATTGAAAATGTACCTGCTGTACTTCTCGCTAAGTAGTGCCTTAACCGAAATCTGGAATCCTACAGGCTATAGTTTTCCTTTTTCTCTGGTCCATAGCTGCAGGTCACTTCCTAATGAGGATTTTGAGTGTCCCCTGCCTAGTGGGTAAACCAAAAGCCAACACATCCATGGATTAACAAGAATGGAATTTAAGACGATGTGCTGTACCTTGCCACAAAATCAATTTTCAGGATTTCGAAGTATTCCTTTAAACATACCTAGTGTTTGGGCAAGCCCTATTAGTCTTTCCTGACTTACATTGTTTGTCTGTCCATCTGCTTCTCTGCAAGTCATTTTGGTATTTGTTTCATGTGGGCAAATAAGCAGTGATCTTTCAGTAAGCTCAGCACTCATCCTTTTGAGTGGTCCTGTGGGTTGGTATTCACTAGCTCAGACCTGCTGCTGGATTCCCAGAGGGGGCACATGTTCCTTCAAGCCAGTGGCAGCCTCTCTCCCAGTGAAGGGCATTTCTTAGGCTGGTGACAGTAGGAGTTTGTAGGCCCTTTGCATGTGGCTCACTGGGAGGAGGAGAGGTTGTGGATGTTGATGGTACTTAGAGTGGGTATCACTTGGCTTCTAATTAAATCATGAGGACAGTGGGATGTAGATGTAGTGTAATGATACAAATGGTCACTGGCTATGGCAACAAAACTGAGAAGTGAAAAATCTTTACTATAGAACACCAGTTCTGTAGTGCTTTATCTTTGTTTCCCGCCTTTCTGTTTTCTTTTATCTTTATTCTTTCTTTTCAGTAAATATGCTGTTTAATATAACTTCTGTACAAGTGTAACTGTACTCATGCAAGGTAGTGTTTCATTACTCCTGAGCAGCCAAATAACATGAAAGAAACACACTATCATGTGCCAGAACTATGTAGCCTGGCTTTGCCTCATACTGTTTATGTAGTCTTCCGTATTGTGACTGTAAGTTAGCAACGTACCCATTTCAGAGTATTTAGACCATGTTGGGAGCTAATGAATGTTCCTGCCTTTCTAGCGCCTATAGTATTAAAAATGCCTTCTACCAGGCCCTTCACATCCTTTATATCTGAGGACCTGACTAGATGTGGAAACTGGAGCTTTTTACTCTTTCCTCCTATTCCAAACAAATTGTCTGTGATTCCTTTTTTGATGACTGTGAACACTGCTGCTGTTTTGTCCCTCATTTAGCCTTGTGACCAAGGCTTGACTCCCCAGTAAGTCCAGGCATCCAAGCTGTATTCTAAATCTTCTTCCATTTTTCTATATAACACCTATGGAACAAAACCTTTCCTATCTATCCACACAACTCTTACCTGAATTCTTATAACATTACACCTTTTCCAGAATCTTTTACTCTGATCTTAACAAATCTTTTTCAGTTGCAAAGATGAGCTCATCATTTTGGCTGCAATGAAGATCTCCGTACATTTCTCCACACGCTTTGGTATTGTATCAAACCACCTTTCTTTCTCTTCATGTTTTTTTGTATGTGTGTGCTTTATCTTATATACTGCATCCAGTAACAGAAAGACAACGCTTCCAGTCTATCCAGAATGCAAATTACTATGAGCCATTGCTGTGTTTTCTAAGAAGCTGGTTTCCCTGCACACGTTGGAGGCATAGTCTGTAAACATCCAGGGACCTAGCTCATCCTCTTTCTACCTGCTGTACAGTATGGGTAGAAATCTTGATAACTGTTGAGATGATGTGTTGTATGTGTGATACTTCTCAGTGTTGTCTCAGTTAACTGTGTACTTCTATTGTCTGTTTGTTATTTATACAGTGACTCTCCTAAGCTCCTTAGGGCAGAAATAACTTCTCCTGCATTTGTACACCATGTAGCAGAGTGGGTACTTGATCAGCAACAAGAACTTCCAGGCATAGAATGATAGAATTGTTAGAGTTGGAAGGGACCCTGGAGATCGTCTAGTTACAACCCCCTGCCATGGGCAGGGACACCTCCCACTAGACCAGGTTGCTCAAAGCCCCATCCAGCCTGGTCTTGGATGCTTCCAGGGATGGGGCATCTGCAACTTCCCTGGGCAACCTGTTCCAGTGTCTCACTGCATAGTGAAAAATTTCTTCCTAATATCTAATCTAAATCTCCCCTCTTTCAGTTTAAAACCATTACCTCTCGTCCTATCACCACAGTCCCTGATAAAGAGTCCCTTCCCATCTTCCCTTTAGGCCCCCTTCAGGTACTGGAAGGCTGCTATAAGGCCTCCCCGGAGCCTTCTCTTTGCCAGGCCGAACAACTCCAACTTTCTCATCAAAATAGTTATTCAAGGTATACATGAACATTGCTAGCTAGCTGTATTTATTTAAAGGTATTTGTCAAGCTAGTAATCTATCTGTTTTCTTCTCTCTTTTTTTGACACTTTGTTGAACATGTTGGCTTCCTCTGCTTTACATATCCTAGCAGCAGATGTGTATGGAAAAAGCTTTGTGGAGTATTCCTTGAAGGGCTTTTTTTTCCATTTGCAGGCTGAAGTGTTGTCTGCTGGGGCATGCTGTCATTCTAGCCCAATAGTTGTGTCTATCAAAGAAAACTTTACCTATGAGTAGCACAACTCTTATTATATTTGAGATAATACTTTTTGACACCAAGATAATATTATAGAATTATAGAATCATAGAAAGGTTTGGGATGGAAGGGACCTTTAAAGGTCATCTAGTCCAACCCCCCTGCAATGAGCAGAGACATCTTCAACTAGATCAGGGTGCTCAGAGCCCGGTCCAACCTGACCTTGAATGTTTCCAGGGATGGGGCATCTAGAACCTCTCTGGGCAACCTGTTCCAGTGTTCCACCGCTCTCATTGTAAAAAATGTCTTATATCCAGCCTAAATCTTCTCTTTTTTAGTTTAAAACCATTACCATTAGATGAGAGTCTGCGAGTGTGATGCTTCCTGTAGCTGGAGTAAGAAGGCTTTGTCAATAGACTCCCCTTGATCAGGTGGCCTGTAGTAGACACTAACCACAAGGTTTCCTTTTGTTGCCTTGATCTCTTATTCTTATCCCTAAGCTTGTGGCTATTCTTCAGAGACAGCTCTTCATACTCTGTCCATTTCTTGATGTAGAGGGCCTCATCCTCTTCTTCCTCGCCTGTCCCTTCTGAACAGCCTGTAGCCATCAATAGCTGCACTGCTGTTGTGAGATTGGTCCCACCAAGTCTCAGTAATGGCAACTAGGTCGTAGCTTTCTACCCATGTGATGGCTTCTAACTTCTCCCGTTTGTTGCCCACACTGCGTGCATTGGTGTAGAACTATCGTTCAGAACTATTATCAGAAATGTAAAAGGATATACTTGAAGTTCAAACTTGACAACAATTAGCCACAGCCTTGCTTTTTCTTCCGTTATAAAAGGGAGAGAGTGGAGTAAAACTTGTTCTCTGGACCTTCACTTTTTAATAAATTACGGCCTGCTTAAAGGGCCATAATATCTTTCAATGTTTTATGTCATATATGTAAATAGCAAAATCTTTTTTTTTAAGAAGTGGTAAAGTAATTGTAATTTGCTGTTACTTCTGGTTAGGTAAGTCTGAGAAAGTTAAATTACGTATATCTTTGTGTGCCTTTGTAATCACTAAAATTTTGCTAATCACTACAATTAAACTACGCTTACTTTTTTTTCCCCTTAACAAAGATTTGTCACTTTGGTAGGCTTGTAAAGAGGAGGTTTCAAAATAATTGTCATAAGTTGAGTTGGATAGAAGGTAGTGACACAAGGATCTGTACTTGGGCCAACTTCACTTGATAGGTCTTTATACTTGGATTGATAAGAATAGTTACGCTAAGCCATTCTGATATTATGTTGGGGTTTTTTTATAGGTTTTTGATGTTTCTGAACTAAAAACTTGATGTTTGGCAGAATTTTCACAGCAAATCTACCTGTACTTGCCAGAGAATTTAGTTACACTAATTTGGAGTTTGTGTGCAGTTGGTGAATGTTGACAGCATTTAGCCACGTTTTCCTTGTGTCCTTCAAGCCTCCTGAGCTTCTGGGATGCTCCAGACCAGCCAGGTGAAAGCACTGTCCCCAGCATGGAGAAGCAGAGTGGATTATTCTACCTCTGTATGTCTTCAGGGTTGAGCGAAACTCCAAGACACAGCAAATTATTGTGCTGTTTCACACCTCTTCTGCTTGACTTTAATAATTGTTTGTGCTTTTCAACACATATTTCTGCGTAAGGTTCCTTTCCAAGAAAGGAAGTAAGTCTCATTCTCTCTTTTGTAACTTCAGATACTCTGTCACTTCAGGCAGCGTTTTGGTAGGAATAATTTCAAGATAGTGTGAAATACACCGTTCGCTTCTAGGGAGCTACATATAAATCACAAGATTTCTTTATGAGAATGTGGGAAAAAAAGTGAATCTCTGATTTTGAAAGGTAACGCAGTTGTTATTTTACATCTCTACAATTGAGAAGATAAATTGAAAATTCCTATTGACTCCCAAACCTGAACGTAATAGGGAGGGGGGATTCGGAAAAAAAAAAGTAAGAAAAGCCAGTCAGATTAAATGTAGCAAAAAGGAATGCTTTTTACACCATGAATAATTTGATGTGGAACTTTCTGCCACCCTGGGATTTTTATTTTTTTTTTTTAGACCAAGTACTTAGTAGCTATTGAAAAGAAATCAGGCAATTAAATGGATGATGAGAACATTTCCAGTTATAGCAGAATAAAATATAAAATGAAGTAGGAAATATCAGCTGCTTAGGATATAAAACAAGCACTTAGGAAGAGGAGGAAGCTTTCAGAGACTATTATTTTATATGTCTTCATAATGGGGTTCCTTGCTTTTTTTTTTCCCTATGATGTTTCTGATATTGGGTGCAGTCAGACAAGATATCTGGGTAGATCACTGATCTGCCCTGATCTATCAATTCCTGTCTTCGCTTACAGTTTTTATGACTACAGACCTGGCACAGTCTTGTTTAATAGGAAGTAACACTTCTAAAATATACTGTATTACTCTTTCTTTTTTTAGGGACTAGTCTTCGATCCTATCTATTGATAGGATTTTATAGACAAGATTTTAGTTGGTGATATAGAATGTAAATTCAGAGCATGCTCTGAGTTACATCTCTAGAGAGAACATTATTATTAAACCTTTTTGAGGGTGTCCCTGGTGGCAGCTCCATAGAGCAGGTGGCCTGCATGGCACAAGCACACAGGGAGTCAGGAGCCTGTGTCTTATCACAGCATATAATCTAAAAATCAGTCAGCCTGTTTCTCTCTCCTGGGGAGATGACGATGATGACACGGGACTTCTATGCTAAAAACTAATTGTTAACCTGCAGAAGACGTCATTCAACACAAATCCCAACAGAAAAGGGCTGGGTGATAGATGTTTCTGGGTAGCGGGCCAAGCTGTCATTTGATTTTCGACAGATAGTTCTCTGGGTTGCCTCAAGATTTTCATGCCTAGTACCTGGCTTGCTTGAAAATAGAGAGAATATTTATTTACAAAAAATGCTTACAATTTCTGTTTACTAATATATGTATAAAAAATTTGGAGGAGAGAGCAATTCCTCCCGTATCTCCGGTCATGAGGTGGACAGGCTCTTGACTATTAAGCAAAGCAGTGGCTGGGTGGAGGGTTAGAGGCTAGGACACAGTGCTGAACAGGAATATAGCAGGTAGGTGATATTTGGGAAAGGAATGTGAGGTTGCATATACATCTGATAGAAGCATGGATAGTAGAGTGAGGGAGGTGATTGTCCACCTCTACTTAGCAGTCATTAGACTGCATCTGCAATGACACATCTAGTGGTGTCCTCCATGTCCCCATACCCCCAAATTGGAGTGAGTTCAGCAGAGGGCCACCAAGGTGATCAGGAGGCTGGAACATTTGCCCTGTGAACAGACACTGAGGGAATGGGACTTTTTCAGCATGGGGAAGAGGTGACTTCACAGGGACATGACAGCTGCCTGTTAGTACCTGCGAGGAGGTTATCGAGAAGGTGGAGTCAGGCTCTGCACAGTGCTGTATGGTGGGAGGACAAGAGACAACAGGTCCTGCACCTGGATCAAGGCAATCCCCAGCACAAATACAGGCTGGGTGGAGAATGGATTGAGAGCAGCCCTGAGGAGAAGGACTTGGAGTGTTGATTGACGAGACGCTAAACATGAGCTGGCCACGTGTGCTTGCAGCCCAGAAGGCCAACTGTATCCTGAGCTGCTTCAAAAGAAGTGTGACCTTCTTCAGGGAGGTGGTTCTGCCCCTCTGCTCTGGTGTGATTCCCACCTGGAGTACTATGTCTGGCTTTGGACTCCTCAGCATAAGAAGGAAGTGGACCTGTTGGAGCAGGTCCAGAGGAGGGCCACAAAAATAATCAGAGGTCTGGAGCACCTCTCCTGTGAAGACAGGCTGAGAGACTTGGGGCTGTTCAGCCTCGAGGAGAGAGGGGTCTAGGGAGACCTTATAGCAGCCTTCCAGTATCTGAAGGGAGCCTAAAAGAAAGCTGGAGAGGATTTTTTAAAAGGGCCTGTAATGGTAGGACGAGGGTTAATGGCTTCAAACTGGAAGAGGGTAGATGTAGATTAGATATTAGGAAGAAATTCTTTACTGTGAGGGTGGTGAGACATTGGAACAGGTTGGCCAGGGAAGCTGTGGATGCCCCATCCCTGGAAGTGTTCAAGGCCAGGCTGAATGGGGCTTTGAGCAACCTGGTCTAGTGGGAGGTGTCCTTGCCCATGGGGGTGGAACTAGGTGAGCTTTAAGGTTCCCTTCCAATCCAAACCATTCTATGAAGCAAGAAGGTTTCTGACTGGATTCAAGAGAACTTTTTCAGTATGGAACAGTCAAGTATTGGAAAGATTGCCAAGAGAGTTGTGCAGTCTCCATCCATGAATGTTTTTAAGACTTTAATGGCTAAAGCCCTGAGCATCTTGTCTGTTCTGAACAGAAGCTTGACTGGAGGTCTGTGACAATCCTTTCAAATCTGAATGATTCTCTGTAACTTTTCTCATATGATATTGCACTGTATACCTTACCATTTGATCAGTTCTCATAGACTGAATTTTCTTCACTCATCACTTTTTCCTTATATTCTCTTTTTACTTATACCTCTTTCTACTCTGCTGTGCCTTTCTACCTCTGAATATGTCCGATAGCCCCGTTGTCAGTGGATCATGGAGTCTTCTGGGTTCTCCTGGCTTCCAAAGTTTCTTCAGTGCCCCTCAACCTTCAGAGCAATCTCACTAGTCCCTACATCTGTCGAGACTCCTCACGGCCATCACCACCTTTTTCTTTACTTTCTGAGCTGTCTTGTAGATGGTTTGACTTCTGCTTTACTGCATTGCCTGTGTTCTTGGTTTCCAGTAATGGATGAGGAACACTAGTCTGCTCATTAAAAGATAGCTGTGGCACTGTATTCAGCTTTCATAAGAGAAGAAAGTAATGGTAGACATGGCCTCAGACCAGTGGGTATGCATGGACTGGAGATAAACATGAAGAGGTTTTTTTGAAGCAAAAGAGTACCAAAGCTTACTGGGCTGCTCTCAGTAGACCTTCTGGAGTGAAAAATAATGTTGTTTTGTTTGTTTTGGCTTTTTTTTTTTTTTTTTGGAATGACAGTGGACTAGTATGCTTTATTTCTAGGTTTCAATAAAGTGGAGTTTCTTCTGATTGCTACTCTCAGGAGGTACCTACAGGCTCTAATACCTCTGTATTTCTTGTATTTGAATCATGTCTTTAAGCTTTCTTCAAAAGCCGTGGATACTAAAAGTGTGAAGGTGTTGATGAAAAGTGTTCTCACATTTCTTCATGGATCTGGGAGGGTTTATTTTGGGGGGCATCTTTTACATCTGCTTCTACAACTGCACCTTGCCTAGTTGCCTTTGAGCTCATTAACAGCTAAATTGTAATAATTGTAGCAGAGCTTGCATTATTTATAATTTAATATCTTTTCCAAACAGCCCTGACTGGTATTACAATTTTGTTATGAAGTAGGTCAGATTAAAACTAGTGATAGTTTCTATAACAACTACTTTCCCGTGATTTTTAACTCTTCCAAATACATATTTTTTTTTCTCTTTTAATCTGAACTTGACTCTAGTAGCATTTGGATGATGTAAAAACGGTAACATTTCTAAATCAGTGCCTTTCCTCAGATGTCTTATGAGCACTTGGAGTTGATACAAATGGTTTTGAATTCCCTGAACCCTCTTCTGGACTTTCAAATATTCCTCATCTCAGGAGATTGTTGCCAGAAGAGGGTTGTGGTGGGCAACGTGCATTAAACATTCAGTAGTATAACTGAAAAAGCTGGACTAAAGCAAGCAGTGAATATACTGGGAAGGATGAGGATAAGGATAAAGGTAGTCATTAAAGAAAGTACCTTTGATTCATGTGGAGGAAAGAATAAAATGCTGGAGACAACTGTGAAGGTTTTCTTCTGCAGCCTGCAAACTGCATATTCGTGTTCTTCTGTAATGCTGGTTTAACTAAGGTTGAGACTTTGGCCTTGGAACTCTGATATTTCAATCATTTCCTTCTCTTTGCCCATACAGACATCTTACTTTGATTTTTTTGAAATTATAGAAGTCCTCTGTATAATTTTGTGCATTGCATTGTTGCACTGATGGCAAAAGGAATCTTGGTTTACTTCATGTGTAAATCAAATAATATTGTTCAGTCATAAAAAGCATGAATCTTTTCGTAGAGACTTTCAATATTGATAATTCATTGTTTTGTCAAGGGCTGCAGGGATCTACATGGAAAAATGTTTCAGTGAGAAATCTTGGTATTAGAAAACATTTTAAAAGTTTAGCCTGCTTTTTAAAGTAAAGACATACCTCTGGACAAATAAATACAGACTACCACAGTATAAACTTTTTTCATCTAGATATCTCTTCCCATGAAGCTTGTTGACAGAAGTTAAATTTAAAAATTCAGGCTTGACAGGTCAAGCCATTAGCTATCTTACCAACAGGGGCTTGTTTCTGCCTTTTGGGGAGGTCAAGGAAGCCATACCATTCTTTACCAGAGCTTCACGCCTCCCCGCAAGCATGCCTTAATGTCTCTTGATTGGATTTGTGTGCCCTGGCTTGCATAACCGTAGAGCTTGTATCCCAACATTATTAGCCAAAAGGAGTATAGGGACTTACATAATCATTACACGATTATTTTTCAGTAACTGTACTGTAAATATGTAATTCTCTCTACTCCTAATAACTTTTAATCCCTTTGTTCCTATTGGCTCCTGGGATCAGATTTTGCCATGGCCTGCATGCCCTAGCCACTGATAAGACTTGAAAAAATTGTTACTTTCAAGGTTCAACTGCTTTGCTCCCAACCGGTAAATAGCTGCTCACCGGCATAGGCTGGGGCACCACATCGTGGTGGACTGTTTTGTGGGAGCTTGGGCAGCGCTTCTGAGAAGGGTTTGTTCCTTCACCTCCAGAAACCTTTCGTACTCAGCTGTGTGCGTATATTCAGTGCGGACCTCTCCACTGAGCTGCTTCATGTATTTTATGATCAAGAGTTTTGACCAAACAGTTTTGATCTCATTTCTCCATGTTGCTTGATAAAGAAGATTCCTCTTTTGAGATACTGTGGTGAGAAAACCTAAATCTTCCAGAACTTGGCCCTCTGCAGGGGCTGGGAGGCCAGGAAGAGATTATTTTCCTTTTGGTACAAGCAGGTAGGAAAAACCCCTTTAGAGCGCATCTCATTAAAACATACCACATTTCTGCCCCACTCTTTGCCTCCAAACATCTGTGGGACTTGGTGATCAAAGCTCTTCCAACCTGTAGCTGTTCCAGTGATAACATGCTAGTCAAGTCCCTTTCAGGTGTACTTGAAAATATCCTTAGCTTTGATAGAAAATTGCCTTTCATGCTGCTTTTAATATTAGAAGCATAACTTGAACTTCTTTCTTTAAGCTTTATAAAATCCTTGAACATCATTTTTCTGTGTTTAATTAGCTCCATGAGTCAGCAGCTGGTCTTAGGTCTTGACATTTTTGCCCTGTGAGATTTTTTTGTGTATTTGACCTTGACTTTATTCCAGAATAAATATTTTAAGCTGCTAGTTGTGTGGGTTTTTTTTTTGTCTTCAGTCTGAGACTAGGGGGCAGGCATAAGCAGCACAGAGAGAAGTGAACTGTATAAACCACAATTAGAATTGCAGTGCACAGGTGTCTGACGATCTTATACAATTGCCAAGCTATTTGTTTCTCAAATGAGAGGGGCTTTGTGAGTGTATTTTGGAGAATAAAGGGAGGAGAAGGCCTTCCTTTTGGATGTTAGGGTTGTGGTTTTGGTTGGTGGTTTTTCCTTTTTTTTTTTTTTTTTTAAATCTTAGTTGAAATTCTTCCAGACTTGATACATTTAATCTCTTTAAAGAACAAGTGTAATGAATGGTTGGAAGTGATCTACTGCATCTGGTGATAGAATTTGTAACTGCCTTTACATAGGAATCAGCATTTAAGAATAGAAATTTCTCGCATACTAGCTTTTCTTTGAGACTCAAGTCTTGTGGTTTAAAAATCTGAATGCCAATGCTCAAAGTAAGATGACTTGTAATGACACTAAAGGAGAATGGCTTTAGCATCAAGGTTACGGGAGAGGTCTCTTGCACATACTTGAAGATCTTTTTGGGAAGGTGGGCATCTTAATTCTCTGTACTAGTCATACACAAAATATTATTGCCATGAAAAAATAGTGAAGTGAATAAACAGCAGCTCACAATACAAGACACTCGATGCATCTAGAGTCACAGTGTTAGCTGTATTTTGCAATTTAATGCACAATAATTTTTTAGTTCTGTATTTCTGTATGCTCCACTGTGTCAGATCTGTATTCTTGGGATGTGAGGTTCCATTAAAAAATAAATAATAATCGCAGCCCCCGCTCCCCCCACGTATACTCATTTTCTATAATATGGTAATGATATCACCGTAGCAGTAATTACGGGTCATCTTCATTTCTTTCATCTCTGCTGGTTCTGATGGCTTCATTCCTTTGACGGAGAAGATTTGGCTCTGGGTGCTGTGATTATTTTGTTAAGCATTATTCGAATAGACAGGAGTGAGAGAAATTAATCAATCCAAATGCAATTAGCATCATGTTTAACCCAGTGATGGACGTCTCAAGGTGAAACAGCCAGGGGAGTTTCAGACATTATTATTCAATCCAGTGGCTCTTATCTAAATTATAATCAAGAGAGGTTTTTATTGGCTTTGCAGAGAGAAGATGTAACTCTTTCCCTGCTTTGGGGGTCAGAGGGATCGGGTCTTTGACCCCGCAGGCATCTTCTAGAAGTGGGAGGTACTGTAAGTTTCCTTTAATACGCAGTTCACTCAGGGCAAAATATCTGTACATCCTAATACCCGTGACCTGGAAGTTTAGTAGCTCCCTGGGCATGGGCAGGGATGTCACTGCCCCTTGCTTTGAGTGTTTTCTTTGACTGCTTTTGCCCATCTGTATGGGAATGAATACTGTTTGTAGTGTTTGCATTCGAAGCTCTCCGAACATCACTGTTTGCAACTGAGTGCAAACAGAAGGGTGCTGCCTTGCAAGGTAGGGAAATCTGATTTGGAGAACAAGGTAAATTATTCTGCAAAGAAGGAATGTGATTTTTTTTTTTTTTTTTAGAGCTGATACGATTTTAGTATTTATTGATAGTAACAATAACATTTTTGAGGGTATCTTAATCTGCAGCAGATCTGTTATCACCATTCTGGATAATCCTGAATGATCTGAGATCTCTTATCAGGTATATGATAAAACACCACTGCTGTGGGTGGAGAAAAAGGAGGTGGAAAGAGGTCACATGAGGATTTAGTGATTCAGGAAAGCATTTGGTATTTGATTCCGATTCTTAAGGCTCTAGCTAACACTCACTAAACTGTTCCAGCGGTTTAAAACTGTATCAGTCTCAGCTATTTACCACTTCTCTGTCAGAGATGACTGTTTCCATGGTGCACTGGGAGGAGCGGTCCATGTGCCTCATCTGCTCTGGTTCATAGCCTGATTTTGTGCAAGCCCCCACCTTCTTTGGCATTTCAAAACAAGTCTTGCCAGACTGTGAACTACAGCTGAAGTAAGGGCAGGATCTGCTGTCTCGTTCACCAAGGGGAGGACGATGATGTTTTCTACCAAGGGTGGTGTTAATATTTTAAAATGCTGCAGCCAGACTTGACAGAGCTCATCTTTCAGAGCCTGAATTCTAGCACGGTTGCTGACTCCTTTAGTATACATCTGTACATCACTCCTTGCTGAGGCTGTGACCCCATCTGTAAGATGGGAATTAAATCACTGTGTGTCTCAAGAATACTGTGAAGCTTGATAAACTTTGCAAGTGCTTTGATATTGATTATTGAAAGATGCCACAGTAATGCAAGCTTATTCCACCTTGAGGTTTATGCTGATTCTGTCGTCTTACCTGAAAAAATGTGTTTCAGGAGTGCTAGATGATTACGCTGGTCTCCAGTGTAAATGTAACAGTTCCTGAAGCACAAGTCTGAGTATCTGCATGTGCCAGTTCTACCTTCAGTAAAGGCGACTGACATTGCTTTCGCTAACCACTGCTCTCCTGAGATGGCAGTTCCAGCTTTTCATGAAATTAGGCTTGGTCTAGCATTCACTAATAAGTATTTGTCAAAGGCCCGTAGTCGTCAAGTAGTAGTTCATTTGACAATTATGTTAAGGGAGTACATAGTTAGCAGGGTAACTGGAGGTCTTTTTATGCAGGAAGAGGAGTGGGCTGGTGCCAGCAGGCATCCAGGTGGTGGTAGGATTTTGGGTCTGGTCTTGAGATAGAATGGTCCGTCTCTCTCTCCGACAGAAGTTTTGATTGTGTTGTCTGGGTAATACTATTCTGTTGGTCTTGTCTGAAATAAGCCTCTTGTTTTCTTTGAGGGCTGTTTAGTAATAATGTCAATCTTAAATATTTTTGCTGGTTTTAGATTGCCTTTTTGCCTTCATTCCCCCCCGGCCCCATGACTGTTTTTTAATTTCCTTTCCAAATGCAGTATTTGTTGAGCCCAGCCAGAAGATGTGGCTTTGCCGCTGGCTTTCACAAGTCCACTCACGCAAGACTCCCACAGTTACTCACAGGCAGATTCTTCTAAGCCTTTTTTATGTCCTACCAACTAGGAAAAAGAATGATAGTGTTTTCTTATCCTAACATTATGTCTCAGGACAAAAGAAATAATTTCTGATGCAACAGACCCTTGTGATAGAAGGGTTAAAAATCAGGGGAGTGTTCTACTGTCTCTCTGCAATTAATGTTCTTTGCTCTGAACTGGTAATTTCCACTGATAGTTCTTCAGAAATAAACCCTTTTAGCTGTGTTTTCTGTATGGTCCTAAGACACAGCAGTAGTTTGAGAGTGCATGATTAGTACTTTAAAGGAATCTTCCCATGTTGAAAAACAAATTCTTTAGTTAGCGTAAACACAACTGAATGGGAGGAATAACTGATAAGCTAACAAAGTATGACAGTGCCTAAAATAACCTTTTTATAATCAAGATTGTAGCATTCAAAGTGTGATACTACAAGACATTTCGGGGCTAAAACCATGTTCTGTTCACAGGGCATTAGTTGTATTTCCAGTTCTCTGTAGTAGCAAGACCTTTAGATTTCAACACGGCTACGTTTTCAGGTCAGAGAAGGAGCAGAGTCCAATTTGTCCTGTACGTTGTACATCTTGGGGAGACAGAGAAGTGCTTCTTTAGCGGGTGACTTCATTTTAAAATATCTGTGATTTGAAGATGCTTACAGGCTTTCTTTTCAGATTTTTAGATAAGCCCAGGAGGAGCAAGCAGTGGAAGGATAATGATGATCATAGATGTGTGATAAATACAGTTTGTCACATATCTTTTACATAGACTTTATCATTAAGTGTGTTGTGCTTTTGCATTTAAGTGTATATTATGTTAAAAAAGTGTGTACGTGTGTGTTGTTTAGGGATTCTTCTGGATGGATGAAAGTTGCTTATATAAGTGTAAATCACTGTTTTCGTTCCTGATTTTGTAGCAGTAAATCCTTCCATTATTTCCTGGCTATCCAGACCTTGTGACACAGTATGTCCTGTGCTGTCATATGTGTGAGAAGGCTTTTTACGGGGAGCAATCAGGCTGGACCCCAATCTCTAGTGCAGTTTTTTTCTAATTAAATTGTCATTGGAAGGAATATCTGGAACAGCAGTTTTCATTTTCAATCGAGGAAAAAACATTATGAGTCTTTGTCATTTGATTAAAAGTTACTTAACCTTTAAATTGCTACAGATGTAAAGATAGCTCTGAGTTTCCAATGTAATCGCCTCCAAGTTAAAATCAGGAAAATCTTTGTGTAATGAAACCCATATGTCATAGTGAAAGGATGCAAAACACTGGCAGAGTGGGCTGCTCTAGCAGGAGATTCTGCACCCAATCTTGTTAACCAGGACTGCTTTTGGTAATCCCTCATCTCCTCACTTGTAGGAAATCAATCTGTACTACTGAATCTTTTCAACTAGCAACCACAAAATTTACTGCAGAGAGGCAGCTTGGGGACAATTGTAGTAGAAAAGGAGCCCCAGGCAACAAGGCTAAATGCGGGATTGAGGGATTGAAGTTCTAAAGAGGAGATTATATTAAACCTTATTTTGCTCCCCTATCAAGTAGAAATCTCTCCTTCTCCTTTCAGCCCCAGCCTTTCGTACCTAATACCTGTTCTTGAGATCTGCTTGGCAGATCTTGCCAGACAGCAAACTTAATTCATATGGTACAGCATTCTCTGTTAAATTATAATAGCCTGATAGCATTTTTGAATACGTTTCTCTGAAAGAGTCTATTCAGGCACTCAACTTCCATTGTAACCAGTGCTGCTAACATCTTACAATGTTTTTTCTGTGTTCTTCAGTATCCTCTTCCTCCTCCCTAGTAGGTGAGATTAATTTGCATCCAAGCTATTGCGATCATATCCATTGTTGATTTTTCTATTGTAGTAGATGGACAGTGTAGGCAAGGTTGTAAATTGTGACTTGACATGGAGATTCATGTTTCTTTTTCATGCTGCACAGCCTCTGTAGTGTCTGTTTGCTGGTACAATGAAACCTGCACTCAAGCCCTCTCTTCACTTGAAGTCCGTGGTTAAAGCAACCATTTTAAAGAAAAAATCCCTAAGGTTTTCACTACAGTTTTGTCCAACCTTTTAATTAAAAAATCCACCTCCATCTACTACGCAACTGGCTTCTGCTGGTCCCTTGGGTAGTTGCTTAAGGCAGGTTTTACCATCTCTCTTTGACTGCAATCATATTTAGAATGTGGGTGATGGTTTCTTCATTCACAAGCTCTTCCCTCACTCCAGCAAGCTCCAAAAGGCCCCATTGGAAATGATATTCCCATTATTAAGAATTCATTTATCAGAAGCAATGCTGAGCAGAGGAGTCAGTTTAATATTGGAGGCTTTTCTGTGCAAAACCCAAGCTCGAATCATACTCCAGTACAGATTAAAGAGGAACAAAGGAGAAGGAATAGCCAAGACGATTGAACGCACGACCATGTAATATGTGTTTGGCCTGTGTTTACCAGGAATACATTGAACTGTGGTTCTTGGGCAGATAAGAGAAGCAGCTGAAGCAGGGAAAACAAGATTGTTAATGTTTGTGGAAACTTGCCCTTAGTTTGGCTGTGATTTTTTTGTGATATGAGGATGTTATTTCCTGGCCATTTTCATACATACACAAAGATGTAAGGTCCTTTCTTTCAGTTTGGCATCCTATCTTTAAAAATAAACCCCCGATGTAAGCCTGAGTATGCAAGGAGAAGAGGAATACAGAATAGCAGAAGGCTGTCTCCTGCTCCTAATGGGATTTTGTAGCAGCATGTGCGAGTTTGTTTCAGAAGTCAGAAATGAACAGATGTTGGTATAAATTACCTCTGTGTCTGATGTCTTGCAAATTAAAAGCGCGGTTGGCATCACTAAACAATTTCACCAGGTTGGGGGGGGAAGCGGGTGGTGATTATTGTAGCAGGTCGGTAAGAATCTTTAAGCTGTAGCAGAACAGGATAGCAAGGATAAAGGAATGAAGAATAAAATGAGAGGTCTGTGAATTAATCAGAAATGTTAACATCTCCGATGACAAGTGAACAGGAGGGCACGTGCTCTGGAGCAACCCCCAACCCACAGTAATTTCACTCAGCGCACAGAAGGAGTCTATGCTCGCTACCTGATTTATAGGGTGCAGCCCTCTTTGGGGGAACAGAGTTGTCATGCATTCGTATATCTCCTATATGGGACTTGCACTCTGGAAAACTTTCCACTCTATCACCTGCAGCTCGGCTTTGTGCTTTATCTGTTAAGGGGGTTTTAAAACGATGCGCTGTTGACGGTGCAAGGCAGGGAGGTGGCAAAGAATTGGTGCTGAAAATCTATTCCTAGATTAAATTTTTTTAAAACTTGCATTTTTATTTAATCGTGTTCTTTGTGCATAATAACTTAGTTCCTGACAAAATAACAATCCTCTCTGCCCTTCTGCAGCACCTTCTATCTGTGTGTCACTTCAGCAGCACTTAAAAGATGCAAGCTATCTTGCAGATGCGGAAGTAGGGGTACAAATGAGTACTTTTGTGGGTAGTTCACGCTGTGAATCAGAAGCGGAGTTGGGAATGGATCCCAGATGATATAACTCACAGCTGGAGGCATGACCCAAGGGAATAATGCAGTGATCTGCTTGAATCTGCAGCCAGGTCTGAAGCGTGTTCCACTGATGGCAATGGAGACTTTGTAGACTACGATTATAAATGTGTACCAGACCACTAATTGTGGTGATCCACTAATTGTGTTTGAGGGATCTTGTTGATGACAATACCCTGTGGTACAATTTTGGGTAGACAAGTTGGAATGTAATAATTCAAATGAGAGCCTTTAAGGCGCAAAATTCTGACCGTTAGGTAAAGAATAACAAAACGTCTTTACCTGAGGGTATGCATTGAGTATTTTAAGCTGAATATTTTTATTACATTTTAGTTCCGTTCTAACAGATAATCAGTAATGTCAAAAGAAAACCCAACATCAGCAACAAACCCACCTCTAGTTTTTATGCTAATTGTCATTTCTGTTGTTCCTCTCAGTAGAGAGGTCAGGAATTGAATGGATAAAACAGAAAATGAATTGCTATCTCCTTCCATAGTCTCTGTAGGCTAGGTGTGGGATGCATGCATGCTTTCATCAATCCTGTGAATAAAAAACTCCATGTTTTGATGCCTGCCAGTCCAGCACAAAGCTTTCACTTTTATTTAAAAGAAAGGAAGGGAACCACCGGTGGCAATATTGTTTTTCTCCGGGACTCAGTTGCTAATTATGTTGTCTTTGATGCATTGTATTGTTATTGCAAGACGAAGGTAGTATTAGGGCTGCTGTGCCAGCTTGTGAGCTGTTGGGCTCACAAGTCCAAAATGTCTCGTGCAGAAAAGTGGCTGTGTAAACCCTGCTGTAATACAACTACCAGAGATTGATGGTGCCAAGAGTGAGAGAGAGACATATAAACCTTGCCTTGCTGTATTAAACATCGAAGGACTGACAATGCAGAGAGAGAGAGAAGACCAAAGCCTTGTAAACCTTACTTTATTACACCATCCATAGATGAACTGCATTGAAGGAATATAAACCCCATTATATTACAGCATCCAGGGACTGACACTGCTGAGAGAGGGAAAATGCTGTCTAATTTCTGTTGAAGATCATAGCATCCAGGGACCAATAATCCTGAAATGGAGAAAGAGAGAGTTCCATAATCTCTGACGGATTATAGCATCCAGGAACAATTGGTCTGAGGCAGAGTGATAGAGATCTGGATTACACCATTCAGAGATGGATAGTGCAGAGAAAAAGAGGTGCTGCAAGAGCGTAACGCAGTAGGAATAGAAAGCATAGATTGTATGTAATGAGACAGTCTGTGGGAATTATTGATGAGTTCAGAAGATTGCAGGCCCTGCCTGCATTTCTAGGATGGCGGGAATTCAAGCTGGAATGCAGTTTTATTTATTTTCTAGTTAAAAAACCAAAAAATAATAATCCTTACTATTGCTGTAAGCACAAAGCTAAATGAATTTCTTATCCTATGGTTAAAATTTCTAAATTATACAATTGTTTGGATTTCTTGGCTTTTAAAAAAATACTAATCTCTCTTTCCTCCCTTGTGATTTCAGCTAGAGAAATGACTCGAGGGAAGTTCCTGAACATTCTAGAGAAACCCAAAAAGTAGCTGCCGCATCTGAAGGACGGACAAAAATACTCCAAATAGATCATTTTACATACTGCGAATCCAGATGAACTCCAGAACTTCTAAGAAGTATAAAGCTCTTGCTCTAGACCTTTGGAAACAAACATTTATTTTTGCTTCTACATTACAGGGGAGACGTATTGCCTACACAGGTCACAAGGATTGCAAATGGTTGCGTTGGAATTAACTTCATCTGACCATACAATGTCCAACAGGAGGACCCGGCCCTGATGTGCTGTGGCAAAGTTACCTGTTCTAATCAGCTATTCAGAGTGAATAGCCATTACTGTCGTTATACAGATGCTCTCAGTGGCAGCCCCTGTTTGAAGTACAGAGCAGATCTGACACTGACCAGTGTGCGCCATGAGGCATTGACCCTTTTGTGTGACTCTTGTCTTAGATGCGTTGATTTCTGTTGGGCAACTTCTGCGCTGAAAGATTTGAGCAGAGTTTGGGGTGTGGATTCATTGGTTCTGGTTCTGCAGGAGAATATACTTTTAGTGTAGAAGTTGGGTGCAGTCTGTGCATTAGATTCCAGTTACTCACTGCCTTCAGAGAAGCACGTCTGGGAGTCTGAGAATGACCTCCAGACCTTCGGTGTACCAGGAGCTCCATCTCACCACTAAACGGTTCTCTAGTGAAATCAAGACTTACAGACCACAGGCGGTAAGGGGTATCATGAAGGAAAATATCCCTACAGACACTTCAGCCAGTACACAGAGAAACAGCTTTGTTGGTCCACTGCAATTCTCTGTCTTTTCCTTCTGCTAATGCACTTCTGCGTGTTCATCCCTGAGATGATGTAGGGACCATGTCCAAACTTCTTATTTTATTTAAGTGAAGAATTTTTTTGTCATTTCATCCTTTTTCCTTTGCCTAGAAAACAACATTTTAAGCATTAGTAAATATGTCCTTTCTAGGTTACACCATAATATTGAAATATTAGATGAAGAGCCAGGTTTTTTCTCCATTTAGAAATGTTATTTTTAGCATGCAGGCTTTTCAAAACTTGTCACTTCCCAGGCTGCAGTCACATGTGAAAGGAGAAATGACTTGGCAATAGGCTGTCCTTAGAGCAGTGCATTTTTCTGTCTTTGCAGAGGGAGAAGACTCTCTTCAGGTGTGTGTGCAATAAAGAGGAGGAGATTTTTTTCAATCAAATAGACTTCTCTGAATTTTTACTAAAATGATGGTGGCCTTTCGGTTTGCAGTCTGGGGTCTTGGTTATTACTGGTCAGAAATAGTCTCGTTTTGGACAGCTCCTGTTAACTAAGTTTAAGCAGTTGAAACCCACATCCCATCAGGACCCTGCACAAATACTGAATAGTTAAGAATGTCAGGAGTCTTGATTTTAAATTTAATGGATTTATTTCTACACTTCACAGTTTATGCAGGGCTGAGCTTATCAGGAACTCCATCCCATGAGAACAGAAGCGTTAAGACAGATGAATGTGAAGAGAAGCTAAAAGTGATAATTCAGAAACAGAGGAAAAAATCTGCTCTAAATATTAAATTATACATTTTGAATGCAATTTAAAGTTTTTATACTATATACATAATATATATACATACGTATATGACATAATGGGATACTTCACCTGTATGACCAATATGAGTTTGTGCATTTTATAGAGGTTTGTGATCCAACACATTAAGAAATTGAGATCTGAAAAAAGTAGGAACATTGGAGAAGATAATAAAGCCTGGCATGGAGTTATATGTATATTTTCTGATATGTTCAGTAAGAAATTTCAAACTATAGGTAGTTTTTAGTAACAAACATGTGTTTTTTAAAAAAAAAGCAAACAAAAATCCTGAACAAAAAGAGCCTTTTACTATATACAGTACTTCTATAGGGAAGCCAGTAACATATGCTTTAGAATTGTGATATTTATTGGCTTTGTACTTGTCATCTGTAGAGATGAGTCAGTGATGTATTTTTTATTGGTAATATTTATATGTATTTTTGTGTGTTAGCCAGAGAATTGTAGTCTGTTTATTACTGCTTTGTGGTTTCATAATAAACAAATGCAAAGCTCAGAGAATCATCTGGGTTTCCAAAACAGCCCTCTGCAATGCGAAAGCTTTTGCTTAGCCACATAGACAATACTCTTCTTCAGGCTTTTCTTCCCACTTCTGCATGCCACCACTTCAGGGTTTGGCCTGTGGATGCTCTGTTCCCATCAGTAAATAAATATTTGGCAATATTCAAAAGGTACTAAGGGTTTTCATACCCTTTTGGACCCTATTTTTTTTTTCCCTCAGTCACTTCCTTCTTGACATCCCTACAGTATCTATCTATCCAAGATAATTTTGGTGACTACTTATGCTGATAACCTCTATTTTGAAACAAAAAAATGTTTTGATAAATTAAATGATAGAAATTAAAAGTGTAAGAAGATCAAGATTTCTTAATATTGATTGAGCTAACGCATTGCTCTATAAAGTGTTTTCATGTTACTGTGAAGTTCTTGGAAATAAACCCAATGTGTATTTAGTTCCTTTTAAATGCCAGTTTTGCATATATTCAGTTGTAAAGGCTGTTCACGTCAGTCTTGGAGTATCAAACGCTTTGATGTTTAATCCAACTGAGAAAAAATTCTTGTTTGTTGTATTAATCATAATCAAAATAGAAGTCTAGTTGCACTGTCAATTGAAGTGTGTAATATTCCATTTAACTCAGTCTTTTGCCTCTACAAAACTTAACAATTGTGGAACAGTACTATAACCACTGTTCTCAACTTTGCTTTGTATTTCCCTCAACAAGTTGCCTAGAATTAACAGGTCAGTGAACACTGACTGATCCAACTTGGAGGTAATAGTTGGACCTTATTATGGTTTAACTTAGGGATTTTATGTTACCTAAAACCGTAAGGTGCTATTACAAGTCAAATCACAAACCCATCTTATCTGTAATCTTCTCTTTGATTATAAACAGTTATAGACTCCTAGGGAAGGATATAAACAAAAGGCTTACACAGAGTGATTCTGCTTCAGGGTAACTTACCCAGCATCCAGCAGTCTGGTTTAGTTGAATCTGGTCCACAGAAGACCCTACCCTCCATAAATTTCCTGTAGTCCTAATTTGTCTGTACTTCTATCCTCTGAAATGCCCTTGGACAGCAAGTTCCGTAATTCAGTTATACAAATAAAAGTTTTGGGAGGGAAAAAAAAGGAGGTATGTCATTGTTTTAAACTTGCTGACTTGATCATTCCATTTGGAACCTCTCATTTCTTTTATTGTCAGAAACAGTTGTTCATGTTTTTTCTTCTTTGCTCTCTGTGCACTGGTCATGATTTTTCAGCCTCTGTTATGTTTTTGGTTCCATGGTTATGTTCACCTTCTGTATGTTCATAATGTTCAATTGTCTGTCTTCTGTTACAGCCTGTCTGAGATGGCATAATCAAAATTGCAGAGTATTCAGTGTGCAAGCATACTGTAGAAGCGTGTAAGTCCTAATTACAGGTTATATTTTGTTCCTCTGCTGTTTTCTCCCATATCATCATGGGCTAAATCCTGTTTTGAGTATCTCTAAGAACAGGATCATCACTTAGATTTGCAGTCTCTGGATGGGGCTGGTCTCATCCACTTCCTCACCTAACTCGTCTTAGGCACCACTTTTTCCAAATCATGATGATAGTTATGCCAACCACTTCATGTTGAGGAAGTGATACTGGGTAATTCCATCATCAACCTATGCAGTATGTAAAAAAGATAAATTATGTTGGTGAAATATGGTCTGAAATCCTGAACTCCTCTCCTACAAGTTCAGTAACATTGAATAAACATTTCTGTAATACTTTTTAACTAATACCAATTTTTAGACATACACAATCAAAAGAAAAAGACAGCTCTTAACGGGGAAATGTGTTATGTCTTTAACACATTTATATCGGAGTAGGGCATGCAAATTTAATACAAAATGAAAATAATCCTTGCTCCTTAATGTTGTAACCCCATTTTCATATACTGTTCTGTGCTGACACTTTTTAAAGGTCAGTAAAGCTCAGACTATAGAAGAAGATGACAAGTCATTGAAAGAATGATCCTCTCTATATCTTCATCCCAGCAAAATTACAGTTGGACAGAAATATGCCATGGACCAACAAACTCTGAACTGAATTGACATGCTTAGAACAACAAATACAAATGTTTTAAATGCATTTCTATAATCTCTATAGTAAAAATAGCCCGCCACAGAAATATCAAAACCTATGGCTCCTACATGCACATCCCAACATATATATCTGCCAGTATACCAAATATTTCCCAAGATGATATATGTCTGGTGCCAAATACACATTGCCCTGATAAGAGGGGAACCTCAATTTTTTTTTTTTTAATAAAAAGAAGGGGGGGGGGGGGGGGGGGAAGAGAAAGGAAAACAATGAAATGGAAAAGAGGAAGACTGGATCTTTTTGTTTTCATGTGATACTGTGATTCTTGGAATCACAACTATTCTAGAGACGTGTATCTCTGTAAGCGAGTCCTTACATCAGTGCTTTGAGGTTTTTTTCAGGAGGATGTGAAATTTGAAATCCTGAAGTCAATTGTGGCCAATCATTTGAAGTCCACATGAAGGTATTTAAGAGCTTCAGTGGTCAGAGAATTATGGACTGATCTGGTTTCTAAAGAGCGTGATTCACATTCTGTATAGAGTATGTGCAATAATGCAATTTTTATTTAGATTGTGCTAGATTTTCAGCATGGTGGGATCTCTTCACGTTTTGACTTCATCATCCACTGAAACTGCCAATTTTTAGACTTGACCTTTTCCATCATGTCCCTTTGAGCAGGATGACTGACTCCAGGCAGCTGATGCGTGTACAGAATAGGCGTTTTCTTGTTGGGTTTGTGTGGTTGACCTCTGGCTTGCCTGCTGATTCCTATAATACAGATCAGTGACCAGTGAAGCCAGAACACTCTCTGCCTGTCTCTGTTATAGACACCTCAGTAAGGAACGGAAAAGAGGAAGAGGGCTGAGCTTGAAAGCCCTTACTTAATTGCTAGTAGAAAAAATGGGTAATAAGAATGACCTTGCACCTTATTTATTGACCACATCTCTGGGGGGACAAAGTACTTGACTTGGTTCTGTATCACTTGAAAGGCTGGGTCTGTGGCCAATAGCTGATGAGTAGCTGTAATAATAGAGGGTAATTAAATTTTGTGCTTGCAGGCACTTGGATGCAAGGGAAGATTCCCCTCCCCAAAATACTGGGCACATCTTACAACTTTCCTTGTAATCGCATATTTTTAAAGCTAATTCTGAAGCATCAGAAATTTGCCATTTGCCATCTTCCACTTACTACAATAGCCCAAAACGCGGCAGGTTATGTACGAAAGGGCAGGAGGAGGGCTCACCAGCTAGGTGAGAGTGAGGGACAAGGGACCTCAAAGTGACTCAAGTGGCCATGGATGCTTCGGCTGCCTGGTTATGTGACCTTTATTTTGTTTTCCTCTCCCTTTATTAAAGTAACTTATAGCTGGTTTTAACTGATCTATTCATATGTATGTATATTGGCTGTCCTAAATCACCTTTCGAGGTAATCACTGGCACCTGTCTTTCTCTTGCACTCTGCGTGGGCCAGTTTGTCACCCTGGCGGAGGTTGCTCCCCCTGTGGCACACGGAAGCCGCGGAGCACACGCCAAACCGGGGGAGGAAGCAGGGCTGGTGAGGCCCCTCCGCGCCTGGTGTGCGAGAGGGGTGGGTTTGTGATCAGCTGCTTCGGAGGCAGAGGGACCTGCAGGCCCTGACTCGCCTTAACGGGATCGGCTGAGGTATTTTGCTCACAACGAGCTTGTCGTCAGAAATCAGGGAAAATGTTTTGTTGAAAAGTATTTGGTTGATGATGGTTTCTCAGCAAAGGGCTGGATTGAAGGTTAGAGGGAGCATGTGCCATTCTTTGCCTTGTTTTAATCGGGGAGTTTGAGCTGGGTTCTCCTACCCACCTCACAACTTCTGAAAGTTCTCCTGTTTTTAATTATTTGTTGGACATCTTTAGAAACCTGTCCTGTGAGGCCCAGCGCGTCTTCCCTTCCACGGGAGCTGACGGGGTCTTCCCTTCCACGGGAGGTCCGTGTCCCCAGCAATGGGTGGCTGCTGCCCGGCCGCCGGCCCTGTGCCACGTAGCTGGGCCCCAGCGCCTGGGCTGCTTTTCTGGCTGTTTCTCCCCGTCCCCCTTCTCCTCCCGGTGCCCGAGAGGCGGCTCCCCGTCCGTCTGCGGCGCGGGGAGCGCTGGCTGCCGCTCGTTAGAAGAATTCCCCCAAGTCAGACCTATGGTACGAGCCGTGTGAAGCGGAAGACAATTAGGGGCTTATTAGTGTCCTGGGGAGACGTGTAACTTGTGTTGCTGGGACTTACCAAAACAGCGAGAGTCTTACCGGCAAGCTCCAGCCGAGAAAAGACTGAGGGATTGTCTCACCTAATTATGGGGAATGGGCCTCTTTGTGTTTGTGATTCGGTACGGTTGTCCGATCGCTTTTCTCTGGCTGCTGGCTCAGGCCGAGCTGGAAGTGTGCTAATTAGAAGAGAAATGGACGTAGTGATCCTGTCAGCTCTTGTTACCGGCGCGGACAAAGCCGAATATTATTCTGAGGCAGTGTTTTGTGAGTGTCCCCCTTCCAGCTCTCATTAAGGGCAAGGTTGGTGGACGGGGAGGGGACTCGACCACATGGGTTGGCTAATGGAGCACAGTTACCGTTACTGTGCTAATTAACGGGCTCAGGAGGCAAATGTTTCTCCAACCAGTGGTCTCAGCAGCTGCACCTGGTGCTTCCAAAACCCAACCATCTCTCTGGGCAAGCCAGGCAAACGCTGTGTGTATGAAGGGAGGGGGATTTACATATGATGCATCCATAAGCCATCCAAAAGTGCAGAAGAACCATTAAAATGGTCAACAGAGAAAGGGAAAGGGCAGAGGGCTGCAGCAGCAGCAGGTCGAGCTCCAGCAATCCCATCTCCCCAGTGCCCCTTCACATAGAGTGCAAAATGTCATCTTCTGCCCTGCAGAGGTGGGCAGCAGGGAGAGACCTGAGGAATTGCCAGGGCCTCCAGGTGCCATCAAGAAATATATCTCCTGGGAGTTGTTGTGATCATCACAGATCCCGGTGTGGCCAGGAAGGGGAAAGCTGGGAAGACAAGAGGTGTCATGGAGGTGAATTGGACTGTCCCTCTCTATGCTGATGGTGGGACGCTTATGGTCTGAGGTGAGAAGCAAGATGGATGTACGTATTAGGATGTTTGTTTTACCCCAGAAAGGCAGCTAGGCAAAACTGAAATTATTCACATAGGTTAAGGCAGGCGAAGATGATGACCAAAGGAGCCATAGGAAACACTAAAAAAAAAAAAAAAAAAAGTGCACTTTCATGCTGTTAGCCTAAACCTGCTACAGTTGGGAGTACAGAGAGTGACAGGAGAGATGGCAGACAAAACATGAGCCAGAGCAGGTTATTGGTGTCACAGCACCTGAGATAGCCTCAGCAGAAGGGAAAAACAGTGGGTGCTGAGGAGGGTCAGTGGAAGTGGGTAGTTTTATTTACTTGTCACACAGACTTTCATTTTAATGCATAGGTGTTTTTGTAAAGGAACATAGTAACTTGCAGAAGTAATTGCTGGTTGATGTTTCCAGAGTTATGGGAATGTATTAGTGATTAAGTCTAATTTTGATGTTACGGTCCTTTGAAAGGTCCTTAATTAGTCAGTGTCAGTGGGCTAGATGTAGTAAAACATATAAGTATGTCTTAAAGCTTTCAATTTGTTTTCTCTGTTTTAACAAGGTACTCATTGCATGCATTCATGCATGCTTGGGTACTGCCTTCAGACATATTTGGTCAGGTGTTAAAGATACAAGAGTTACTTTTCTTTCTTGGGTTATTTGTCCCTGATGGTGAAGCTGTTCCAGCAAGAGGGTTAGCCCTGTCTTTCCAAGGTTCCAACAGCAGTCTCCTGTCATCCTGGATGGAGCTTGAACTCTGCTCTGTGCTTATGCCTCCTTATTTTTCTGTCTCTGATAGCTGTGAACCCAGCAAGGACCCTTTCCCCATGGCAGCATGTACACTATGTCCTAGTCCTGCAGAGCTGCAAAAGCCTTTCCCTTTTAACTGGGGCTCATTTCCTACTGTCTGCTGTGATGTCTTGAATCTTGAGAGTCTTGATGCAGGGACTGATCTCCAAAGAGGGCTTGAAAAGTATCTTCCCTGCAAAGAGGTTTATTCTAGAAGGAGGAGATATGTAATCCTCTTACTAAAACCCACAGAGGAAAGGCAAAAAGCTTTATTGCTTCTGCCTTACCCCAGTGAGCTGGCAGCTTTTATGCTGCCTCATGAATAGAATGGTGCAGAGAGAGAAACACCCGAGTGCAATTACTACACCTGACGTGAGGTTTTCTGGTGAATGCTCAGTGAAACCCACATCGCGACTGCTTTCACGTGTCCCAGTGGAACAGATCCGTAACACTTGTTTCTGAAGTGGAAAAACTACTGTTAACTGCCTGCAGATGGCCACCGAGTGGCCGCTTAACCTCGCCTTCCAGGTGCTTTAGTCTTGGTCTAAGGAGGAGTCTCAAATCAATGGCAGAAAACTAAAGACCATCATACCCACCTCCAGTTTCATGTTCTGGAAGCTCAGGGGTCAAGTGACCTCCCTGAGTAAGAGTTGGTGACACTTCCAATGTCAAGCCTGCCTCACGAGATTGGACTGGCAGACACCAGGAGAAAAGTCTCCAAGAAGCAGCAGTGCTGGTTTTCCCACTTTATCTCAGTTTCTTTGCCCAAGGAAGTATTAGGATCCTTGCTTGTTACACCTCTATTTTACTGGCCTCTCATCTTGCTGTATTAATAAAATCATGCCAAATTTCTGACTCTCAAATGCAGATAACACTCAACTGGGTATAAAAAAAGTGTTGGGTTTATGTCCTTGTGAGGAGGACGTTCTGGTGAAGAACATCCTTCATGCAGATCAGCAGCAGTCGAGAATATTGTGAAGACAGGTGAAAAATATGCAGGTGGAAGGAAAGGGTGCAATGGGGTGCAAGGGCTTCTTGTGACTGTCATTAGGACCTTCTGGTATTCACTTACTAATTGTACGGTAGCTGGCCTGGGGGCTGGAGTGGTGTTTGGAGGGCATCTCTTTAGCAGTCTGAATTATCAATTGCATTACAGTAGTCATTTAAGTCACAGTGACCTCAGCAAGTATCAAAATTTTATTGTTCTGTGAAGCATAGAAACACATAATTAGGTGAAGGTCTGTGTCCTCGAGAGCTTATGAGCAGATGAAGCAGTAAAAGAGGAGGAGAAAAGGAGACACTAAGAGGTAAAGAGACTTGTTAGAGGTTATCCAGCAAGTGCAGTTCAACCCTGTAACTTCTTAACCACAGTCCAGTGGCCCTTCCACTGCTTGCCATCTGCCTTGCTGTTTCATTAAATAGATGTAGCTTTAAAAAAAAAAAAAGCAAACGCCTAAGCAACTGACAGGCATTAGTAATTTAAATAATAATAAATTACAGTGCAATACCAGTCATTTTAATCTTTTTAAAAAGACTCGTAAGAACTATTCAGAGAATTAAATTTTTTTAAAAGTCACTTTAATGCAGTGTTAAAGATTGAGAATTTAGAAACAGAACACTGAAAATGAAGGTTTCTCACAGTGCTATTAACTGCCACAGTGTGCACGGTGTACACGTGCATTTAGGAGAGCTATGAGCATTACAGATATCCTAATAATAATATCTTCACTGCTGTTAAACACTTACTCTGACCTTCCCAAGCCTTTCACACTCATGCAGAGAGGGGTAAGTGCTACTTTTCAGATTTCATGTAATTCTACACTTGCCAGCTACAAACGTTTGCCAATGGACCAGGGCAGGAAAAATGTAATTTTCCTAATTCTGCCATGTTGAAATCCTTCCTCTGATGCTGTGTGGGTCTGATCCTGCCTTAAAAGAGAACAAAATGGTCACTGCAGCTCTCTAGGGAGCTTAAAACTATTTGCTCTAGCAAAAGAGAGATCACTTTTCTCATTCACTTCAATAGTTCGGAAAGGGAGGAACTTGCTACACTAAATATTAGTGTACCCCATTAGTGTAATACGTCTGGGTAAGGTTTACAGGAGTTTCACTAGCAAGTACTAAAATCTTATTAGCAGGCTATTTTGGAGGGAGAGGACTGTGGAAATGGAGTGATACAGAAGACTGAAAGAAAATACAGGGAACTGAGAAGAATTTAAAAATAGGGACTTAAAAACAGAGGAGAGGAGACCGAGAGAGGTAAGAAAGCACAGTTTGAAAGACAGTGAGGCATGGGCAGGAGGTTGGGGAGAATGCAAAAGAGCAAAGAAGGTAGTCTGTTACACATGCAGTGTAAGAAGAAAAATAGTGGAAAATGCAATACAGAAGGGGAGCAAAGAGGAATAGGTTGTGGTTTTCAGCAAGAAGGAGATCACAGGAAAGCAGAAGTTTCATGAGCAGTAGAACCAGCCAGGGAAGCGTGGTTTTCCTTATTGATTTGCCTCTCAAGATTGCATCAGGTGTGGATTCTCTAGTCCCTAACAGAGGGTATAGTCATACTTCAGTGAGGGCAGTCATTGGATTTCTTTCTTTTGTCAGCCAATTAATGCAACAAAACATACAGAAATGCATTATCTACCCTCCACAAAGTTGTCTGGAATTGGCTTACAGGTTCCAAAGTCATTGGGACACCCACGTACACTGTGGATGGGTGGTAAGATAAGACAGTGAGTACTTGAAATTGCAAATGGACTGAGTGAGTGATGGTGAAGGGGAAAACATTAGTAAAATGGGGATTTGTGCCTGCTATTAATGCATTTAATTTGCTTTACTGCCTTTTTCTTTCCTGGTTTTACATTTAAAAAAATGAAATTAATGAGGATCTACTTAAAGCCCTCCTCACAAATCAGCCTAACTTCACTGCGAGTGTCTGCCCTGGTTGTTTCTGGGGAGAAAAATCTCTTACTGCACTTTTGTCTCCAGCATGCAATAGGAGAGACTCCGGGAGCTCTCCTACCAGCTACACCACCAAAACCTGCCTGGGACTTCATTGAAAGCATACGTAGGACACAGATACTGCAAAAGCCTTCTTCTCTTTCTATACTGGGATGAAGTGCAGGTCTATTATTCAGGTGCTCCAGCAAATTTTCTACTGTCTTTCATTGCAAATTCCCATCTTGTTGGGATCCCATTTTATTTTCAGCTGGTCTATCCCACACATCCCTCTGTATTTCACTCTCTCAACAAAATTTCCTGATTTCCAGGCAGAAGGTATCATGTCAAGAGGTGTTAAATAGGATGGAACTGATCTCTGAGATGGAGGGAGAAGTCTCTCTTCCTCCAACACAATACCTGTTTATGCATCATTATCCTTTATTTGTGGGTCTCTGGCCAGCTTTTCGTTCCATGCGGTGATGTAGCCAAGCCAATTAGAATTAGTTTTGAGTAGGATTTATGTATCAAATTTTACTAAAATCCAAATGTATCAAATCCATCGTGTTCCCTTCATCCACTAATTTTATAATTCTGTTTAAAAAAAAAAGCAATCACGTTTCTCCAGCGCAATTTGTTCTTTATAAATCCCTAGTGCTGATGCTTGTTTACTTATCCCTAGGTGGTTAGTGATTTTTTCCCCCTATTTTTTTATTCTGTTATTTTAGTGACAATGGATATTCCTGAGAACTCTAAGTGTGCCTTTTTCCTTTTTTTTTATGATCAAAGGCACAATTCCTTTCCTCTAATCTCTTGGCAGCTTCCTAGTTTTTGTAACTAAGCAAAATTATTGTCCGTGGTAAAAAAAGTAACGTTTGTTATTTTGCTTGTAGCGGGTGGATAGATGTCTCTTTGTCATAAGCCCCCATGCTGAAAACTTGAATGTACAGGCAGAGTGCTATACATTTGACACGCCAAACATGCTGCCAGTGAAACAAACCTGTGGCAATCATTAACTTCTTAAGTGAATCCAGACAGGCTTTTTGCCTGGTAATATCCATTCTGGGCAATTGTTATTGCCTACTGAAGAAGTATCATGAGGGTATTTGTACATGGTTTTTATTATAACGTTCATAAAAGTCTTAAACTAAAATGAAATAAAAATAGCATCCAAATAAGCTATATACGTATTTATATATACATATGTAAGCTATAAGTGTTATTGAGGGAAGCTCACAAAAAGAACACTATCATACCAGATCAGTAAATTAATTTAGTTTCAGCACCGGACTGGAGATCAGTCATCAAACTAATGCCAGAATAGTCAACCTCTATAAATTCTGAGAAGCTGTCCTGCTAAATTGGTTATAAATCCCAGCTCAGAGTTATACTAAAGTAAACAGAATCTGTACTTTGAACGGGTGAGTATCTGATGTCTTTCAACGTCTAGCACCTACGCAACTTCAAAATACCTTTTATTTGGGAGAAGGGGTGGCTGGATGCTCTGAACCAGCTGTCCCCCTACTCCTTTCCTCAGACTCACTTCTCTGGATGTGCTGGAGCTACCGTCAGTGCTTTAGTCAAAAGACAGCGCACAGACAAACCTTTCACTGCTTGCGCCTGACTTCTGCTGTTGGATGGCAGGGAGTTTGATATGCCCATGCCAGTCCCATATTTAACAAAGTGCCCTCTTCACTCTGGACTGGCGGTCCTCACTTGGATGTACAGAGAAGTGGATCCTAGGGAGGAGAAACTTGCTCGGTGGCTTACTCTTTCCAAGGTAACCAACTGCTTTTGAGGACTCCAGGAGACTAGTCATCCTGGTGACTTGCAGATCTCAAAAGAAAGGTTTCCTTCTCTTTGATTCTTGTGGTTCACACTGTCTTGCAGCACCTGCAGACAAATTAGATACGAGGTCCCCCTTTGGACTGTTCAGTTTAATTAAACAGATTTGCAGCAAGTCACCACCGCTGCGCGTGAACATAAACAGTCTTATGTAAGCTAAGTCTTCAGAAATAGTCTTTATTTTCTACAGTATGGAATCTGATGGCTTTTGGTTCTCCTCTCACCTCAAAATGTTAAAATGCAGGACACATAAGAATAAGGTGATTTGTTCTTATTTGGGCCAAATGTCTTGAAAAATTCTAGCATTTTATGGAAATTTTAACGTAAAATTTTTACAGAAATAATGGGGAAAATACTAGCACAAAGGTCAGTCATTCAGCATTTATTCATCAGAAAATAAAAATACATTTGGGCTAATGATAAATTTCACAATTGCCATTTCTTCTACTAACCTAAAATGAGATAAATGTTCTTATTTTTCTTGCAAACAAGATAATTACAGTAACCCTCTTACTCCTGAGCAAGGCAATCGATCAGGCAGCTTCCCTTCTGAAACCCAGATATTGATAGAGAATAGTTACTTAAAAGCTCTTCAAGATGAAATCTGTTCAAAATGATATAAAAAGCCTGTGCACCTGTGTACACCCTTCTGCTAACTGGCTTCTCAGGCACATTAGGTTAAGCACATGTATCGGTAATTTGTGCACCATGTACTGCATTTGGGTTGGACGTGTAGAATTTCGATCCTGAGGTCTCATTTAAGGTTAAAATACGGGCTAGTTTGCTGGTAATTGGGAGCTATTGTCACACAGGCAGCACACCTGAAAAATATCTTTCTTTGAACTTCAGGATGGGGAAGTTGACCTGGTTAGTGTAACCACGCGCTAAAGCTATTTGTGGCAGTTTTTGAAGCTGTTTACCACAATCTTGACCTAAAATTCAGCGATGCCACTACCAGCCTTCTCATTGATCTGTGAGAGTTGTCATTCCAGCCTCTGCAGAGTAACTGCCAACATACACATGTACAACCATGGGCATATATACATACATTGTCGGTATAACCTGGATTTTAAACAACATTTCATCAAGCTGCTGTTGTTGGCATCACAGCCTTGTGTTAATTCACAATGCATATCTGGGAAAAAAAAAACCAAAACACTTCTGGAGACAGACTTAATAGAAAGAGCTTATTTTTGGTGGCCACTCCCTCCATATGTTACAGAAGAAATTATCTTTGGTAAAAGAAAGATCTGGAGGTATTTCAGAAAACTCAGTCCTAAGAAACCCTCCTTCTGGACATTCAACTCCTTGGGCTCAGAGCAGTCCTCTTGGCCTGTCATTTTATCTCACACCACAGAGGTACGCAAATTAAATGAAGACACTGGAGAATCAGCAGGTGGCTTATTTAAAAGTCACTGATTACAGATAGTGTTGTGAATAGGTTCAGGCACAGCTTCAGCTGCAAATGCACTTATGAGGTAGGCATCTGTGGCTGGACTTATGGTCCAGGGGTGTTGGTGCGGAAATCTCCGCCAACTCAGAGAAGAACAGATGAAGATTCAAGAAAATCTTTGTATTTTAGATCAAATGTTCTTCCTCCTGAAATGGTCTGAGCTATGTCCAAAGAGGAAAGCAGTGGAAAGGTTATCCCAGAGAGAACAAGCCGTGTCACCAGTCCACATCTGAGCACAGTTCTCATCCAGGCAACAACAATGACTCCTTCACATGATGGCTGACCCAGCATTTTACACTGGCACGGGCATCAGCATGCATCCTTGCAACTACTTAGGTAATGATCAGAAGTAGGAACATTTTACCCCCTTCCTTGAAATCTGGTCCCTTTCTAAAACACTCCAACCTGCCAGAAGTCCAGATTGCTTTTCAAGAATGGTACAGTTGGCTCCCACTGACAAATGATTTGTTGAGACCTTCCCCTCTTCTTTGGATTCCCAAGAGCCAGAGGATTAAAAAGCCAAAAATTCTGAGATAAAAGCAAATTAAATTCAAACAGATTACCTTGTCTTTGATCTCAGCAATAATTTCCATTCTGTCAAGTTATTTAGAAAGCTTGTGTGTAGTTTGTGTTGGGAATACTTGCACTTCTACTACTGTAAAACAGACCACCAGTATTATACACTTCTCTTTTGAGTACTGGTGACTTTTACAAATTGTGTTTCTCCAGCATCCACCTCTCAAATGAAGGATCCTACACCATCCTGATCCATCGATCTGATGGGACAATCCTAGTGAGGCTGCTTACCACTCCCTCAGGGATCATATCTGTTGCTGCCTACCCAGCGCTTTACAGCTGTGTAAAATTCCCTGCTAGTACAACTAACCCCCTAAGCCCAGACTATAGGCAGAAGGAGCTCTCGACTCAACTGAGTGGGGCTTCTGTCTTCTAGTGATGACTTGGGAATTCAGGCACATATTCAGTACCAAAAAGCTTAAGTTTCCTAAAGCTTAGGCCTTGGAAGGGTCATGGTCCCGACGAAACATTCCTTCTTCAGAAAGGCACTCAGCATCACAGAGTGGTCCTTGGTGAGTGAGGCTTTCTATAGCAAGAGAGAGGTCTAAAGGTTCAGTGAGTTAAAACACTGAGAATGAACATTTCCTATCTGGACCTACCACAGACGTCTTGTTAAACATGGGCAACCAGTTAATCTACGGGGGTTCTAGTGCTCCATCTGTAAACTGATGATAACAAGTGATCTCATAGAAAACGTATATGGTTAAATGTATCCCTGTTTATGAGACTTTCATGCACTATTGATGGAACCTGTGTCAACACAGAAAAGAGGAAGAAATTCAGTACTAGGTAGGTCAGGGCTATACTTAGTGCTTAATATCATTGCACCAGTGTATAGTTTTTGTGTTTACGCTAGAAGGCAACAGCCTTGTAATAGCCAAGATGAGAAATGGCCGAGGTTTAGCCAATTTCAACAATGGATCTAGAAAGAAAAAGAGGAAGCTACCTGTCTGGGCTCCTCCAAATAACTCCTCTCCCAGGTTCAAAATTATAAATACTGGAATAAAAGTTGTTAGGGTGTTCTCTCAAATACAGCTTAAATTGTAGACACCTTCTCCTGAAAGAGACAGACACAGGAGAGGTTCTGAGCAGGTGAGCAAAATTTATTCATCACATGGGTCTATTTGGCCTCTGTACCATGAATCATCACCAAGTCTGGGTGTCTTTAGGGTAGAAAGAAGGAACAACAAATGGGAAAAGGGTATTAAATAATGATTACCATAGAGACCAGTCAGCTTTACCCAACTCCATGAAATTTAAACAAGAGACCTTAGAAAATGAAACCCTGGTGCATTTCAAAGGGATAAAGGGCAGCATATAAGCTGTGGAATGCAATAGCAGGGTATCGAAGCAAGTTGTTTAGTCAGGCTTCTGAAATCCACTGTCAGCAATATGCAGATGAGACACCTCTAACTATTTTTCATCCCTTCTGATCACACCAAGAATGGGAGGACGGCACAGCACTTTCAGAGGAGCTGCAGGCAGAAGCAAGGCCAAGTAAGGCAGAGGGATGATGCCAGAGGGTGAAGGGAAGTGTCTGAGAAGGCTGCAGTTGCGATGCAGCTTCCTTTGGCTGAAGAGCCCCAGTGGTCAGGCCAGACTGTGGTTTAAGATGATTTTTGAGATTCTTCACCAGACTTCCACATGGCGACCCAGAAAGAGCTGCAATTTTGCCAGGAGATCCCATTCCTTCCACTTCCGTTATCCAAACCTTCATCTCCAGCAGCAGGGCAAAGTACCTTCGTATGGAGCCTGTGGCCAGTCTGCTCATGGGCATGGCTTACTTCTAATTCAGCCTCTCTGCCACTTTCTGTACTGGCTTACCACTGAACCCTGAACCAAGCTTAATAATCGGTTGTTACATCCAGGATGCCCCATGTCTGGGGCAAGACTTCCAAAAGATGAGATGGAGTCTGAGGGTGGTGAGCGCTCCCACAGCAACAAACCTTGGCCATCCCTTTGTAGCTTTTCGAGTACATTTTTTCAGCCACATCTTGCCTGACATAATTAGACAGCAGCAAGATATATCATTTTAAAAGGCCTCCTCTGCCCCTCTCCTTGGCATTGCCAGGAACATCCCAGACTTGTCAGTGCTCCTGTCCCCCAGGAGAAGAGTGGCTGCAAAGCCAGACCTCTGGCAGGTGTCAGTCATATTCAGGTAACCTGCCTTGTGCTTGAGGAATACGATAAAGCTGGTTTTATGGTCAGGGCCCTGGCTTTAGGGCTTGAAAAGCTGGATTCAGCTCTTAGATTTTCTGTGTGACCTTGATTATGTCATTTAGCTCCTCTCTATGCAGGGATCCCACCTGCTCCAGAAGAGCGAAATAAGGATAAATTTGTAATTCCAGAGGACGTGCCCAAATTCTGCCTCATGATTTACGTGCAGTAAAGAGCAACTGAGAAAAGTCATATTGAAAAAAATTTTCTCTGTTTTCAGTCAGGAGTTGTATTTTCTGATGTAAATATGAAGCGACTAACGATGCCTTGCAATGACCTGCCGTACAGCAAGCACGGGTGTTTGCAGCCTGCCAGCAGCTGCTGTGGGCTCCTGTTGGGGTGGTGGACCTGTTGGCACCCCTCCACTGTCATGGACCCCCAGTGGGGCCACGGGCATGGAGGGGTACTCCTGGCCAAGCCTGTGGGGAGCCGTAGCCTTGGGAGCCCTCACCCCGTCCACATCACACTCCCCTCCTACCTACATGCTTGGCTGTTTTCTCCCCAAGTCCCCACATTGTCACCAATCTCCAAAACCCCTCTCCACCCAAAGCCTGCTTTATCATGGCGGGGAGCCCTCCTGCCCCGCAGCATCCCTCATGCCGCATCCCCTCCGTGCTTGTCCTCCCTGGGTGCCTCTGGCCATGGCCCCACAGCATCCCGGCTCCCACCGGGCGTCCTCGCTTGTCCCCATCCCTGGGGCCGCCCAGGTGAACGGGTGCCGGAGGGGGGCTGCACATCACCTGACCCCCTCCAGCCGATTCCCTCAGACAGGACGTCAAGTTAATGAGCCCTCAGGCCTGTAATTAGCTGTCAATTACCTCAAATTAATCAACTCCTCGCCTAATTAAGCATAATCGGCAGGTGGGCAGAAAACGGGCCATTGTGCGGGAGCCATGAGAAAAGCATGGCTGGCAAACTTGGTTAGGATCAGCGGCGCATTCCCGGACGCTGCGCCACCGACACCCGGGCGCCCGCCCCGCTTGCGGGCGCCCTGTCCCCCGCCACCCTTATCCCCCAGCCCTGCTGCTATAGGGCAGGGATGGGGGTGACCCACCAGGGCGAGGGCTGGGGGCTTCTTTGCCTCCAGAGCCTGGGGCAGCCCCCAGGCACTGCTGCTTGGGGGGGCCGGACTGCAAAAAAGACGTGGTTTAGGGCGGGGTTTGTTTTTTTCTTGCTTAATATTGGCGCCGACGTGCCTTAATATGTCATCTCGCCCTCCCCATTTTCTCTCCCTGCTTTGCCATGCGTTCTGCGCTCCTGTGCTTTTAGTGTCTCTCTGAGAAGGGGGACAGAAACGCACCCTGTGTTCACTGACCAAGGCCCACCTCGGCTATACGGACACCCACTTAATGGCATGAAGATACGTGTAGATGGAAAATGGAGTTTCAGTGGATATCATTTACTACCTATGAGTTATACTGCATTAACTTATAGCATTAACGTAACACACACACCCCCCACGCCCCCATCCTCCAGAGCTGTTTGGCGGAGGGGAGACGTTCCCTGCGGGTCTGGGGCGGGAGTGGGGCTCCTGCCAACTTTTGGATGTCACCGGAGCACAGGGCGAAATTGCTCTCTGCTGCGCCAGGGGATGGATCCTGCGCACTAACTCCCAGCAAGCGCCAGCAAACACAAGCAGAGCGCAGTATCTTTCTGAGCCACAGAGAAGGGCTGAGGGAAATGCAATTTCACCGTAAAAGTATTGTGCACAATATTAAAGTGAAAGGTTTTGATTATGCCTAGAAAGTATTTTTTTTTTTTTTTTTTTATGTAGCCAGATTATCACCCAGCGGGCTGGATTTACACTGCATTAGCGATTGTCAAGATTAGAGCAGAATCCCCGGATAACAAACAGGAACACAAGACGTCAATTTATGACATAATAGCAGTAGTAATGCAACAAAAATCATAGTCGAGAGAAGAAGGATGTGGTGGAGGGTGAGTCGGATCTCTCAGCTGTGAAGAGAGAAGCTGCCTGAAGTGGAGTGGCCTTGATTAAAAATCCCTGTGTTGTGTGCAGAAGGATGATTTTATACTTTACTCCTGACAGAGAGGAAAAGCAACAGCCCAGCACAGGTCTGGCAAAGTAGGTGTGTGAAACAACCAGAACCTAGAGGGGCAAGTCGGGAGATGCAGCCTGCCCCCTTGACACTGCTAAGTGTCTGTGGAGGTCCCAAAAGCCCCCTGGACCTCTCAAGAGATGGTGCACATCAAACGTGACATTTCTGTGCCTGCAGCTATTTGGAGAGCAAGCCCCCCCGAGAAAAGAGGCTTCAGGCAGCCCCTGCCCTGCAAAGGGTGCCATCGGGAGACGAGAGAGGGGCTGCAGTGCTGCCATGCTGGGGAGCGAGCCAGATCCTGGCAGCTGGCCTGGCCCCGGGGGATTAGAGACGCCCCCACCTTCCCAGCTCATGCGGTGGCACACACTGCAGCCAGGCCCATGAGGCCCCTTTTTTTTCCTGCCTACCCTGTTCTCAGTCAAGTGCTTATTACCACAGCAGGAGGTTTGGGGAGAGACCCCTCTACGCGTACAATGCCCATGAGATGCTGGGGGACTCAGTGTCCCCTCTGTCCCCTTGGCAAAGCCGACACTTTCCAGAGTTTCCCTTGCACCTGCCATCTTAGGGTGAATCTCTAGACCCTCCCGGGGAGGACAGCTCTTTTTTTTTTTTGGAATCAGGAACTACCCCAGAATCCTCACATTCCTCAATTTACGAGTGTTTTTCTTCTAGCCCCCTGCCCCCATCATGTGTCTTCTTTTGGCTGAAGCAGTGGCCCTGCTCTTTGAGGTCCATCAGCACATTCCCAAGGACCAGCTTGGGAGAAATGCTCTGTATGGCGGCAGCGTGGATGGTGACATGAGCTGCGGGTGAGCAGTGCTCTCCTGCAGCTCCCTGTTTATTTACAGGCATGCTGCTGATGCACATTGATTTCACCGGCTCATTCCCATTTAGAGCTGGAGCACTCAAATGACTTACATCAAGGTTGACTAAGCATTTCTATTATCAGCTGCCTTCTTAATCACTCGTAACTCTTACAGTCTGGGAGTGTGAAGTTCTCCAGATCTGATCACCATCCAAGGAAGAGCAGCGGTTGCTTTGACTGCTGTGTTTGAGCAAACAGGGTTCAGGTGTTTATGGAGGTAAAATGCCTGAGCCACAAAATCCTTAACCCATCATAAACCAAAATTCTATCTTTGTGGAAAGGAGAAAAAAACCTCCAACAACAGAGAAGCAGGTGGTACAAATCTGTTAAAACTAGGCTGATGGAGCAGCTTTCAATGATCCACTGAAAATCAATTGCAACAGGGCTAAGTTGTTACAGGTCAAAAACTGTGCTGAGGGAGGCAATGTTATTGCTGGTGGGGTGCTGCTGCGGCTGCCTGGAGACCTCCCTGATGCTGGGGCTGCACGGTGGGCGAGCGTGCAAGGCGCTGCGTGGCCGAGCGCTGCCTCGCTGGGGAAGCCAAGGGCCTGGCTGGGACCGCATACGGCCACCTTTTATGGGAACACCCCTGGAGCGCGGCCGCTGGCTGGGGAGATACCTCCTGGAGAGGAGGAGGAAGGGTAGTGGGGGCAGCACCAGAGCAGGTCAGAATCCAGCAGCTATTCAGGTACGAGACAGAAAAAGAAAGATATTTATTCCTGTCCCTGACATTGTTTGGACTTTACTGGCCACTCCAGCTGTACCAGACTCTGCTGTCCTGCAGGTAGTGCTCCAGCTGGGAAAATGTTCTTCTCCCCCTTGGCACTGTCATAACAAACACACACAAAAAGCTGGGTGAGCAATGAAGCTGTGCCATTTTCTGAGTTTGAAAAAGCAGAAAGTATAACTATTTCATTAATTGTTTCACCCAATGAGTTAGAAACAACAGTATGGAATTCACAACAACTCGCCTGTCATTCTGCCTGTACACAATACCGGGTGTTTGTAAGGATCGTGACCACCACCTTGTTTACTTTGCGCAATGCCAAAACATTGAGGCTGACCGCGTTCCGGTTTGGTCGTCCCTGGCTGCCTGGCAAGGAGCAGAAGTGGTTTGAGGGGAAGGCGCTGCTGCTCCAAAGAGTCAAAGCTACAGAAGCTGTGAGCTTCTCCGGACTTGACAGCTAACTGGAGCAAGGTGGAGAGTGAGCTCTTCCTGACCAACCCTCTTTGCAGCTCTACCCTAAGATTATAAAAATAAAGCAGTCAGGATAGCAAGAACTAACAACGTGCATCGTGATTCTCCTCCACCTCTTCATTTCAATGCAGTCTGCTATCACACATCTGCAGTGCTGCAGCCTCTCCTGGGTCATGCGTGAAGCTAACTTCAGTGATAACTGGGTAACCTCACTGAAAACAACAGCCAGCGCCCCTGGGTCAGGGGTTTTGGGCTAGCCTAGAGCGGGCTTCCTGTCCTGATCTCCAGCTGGCCCTGGGCCCCATGGAAAAGTTGCACAGCAGCCTGTCAACATCAGGCACTTAAGAAAACGGTGAAAGAAGGTCACAAATTTCATAACCATTCAGTGTCGTGTGGTAGCACCTGGTGAACCAGCCTCATCCTGGCACTGAGGGTACACACACGCGCACATGCACGTCTTCCTTAGCAAGGTGCAAGAGTGCAGCCTTCCCGGGCCGGAGCCACCTTGGGCCCAGGAGCAGCTGTTCCCGAGGCAGGAGCCTTGAGGGTGACCAAGACATGCGGTTGGGTGTGGAGATGCTCCAGCACAGCTCCACGCTGCCAGGCTGGAGCCAGCTGCCAGCCAGAGCAAACCTGCATCTGTCCCTGCTTGTCTGTGTAGACACACACTTAATAACCATTACAGCTTCCCAGAGCAAGTTTCTAGGCTCTGTTATATTTTTACTTGTCTTGCAGGGGATGCAGCAGGCGCTCTGATAAATGAAGAGAAAGGGCTGCTTGCTTTGCAAGGGATTTATGTGACAGTCTCTCTCTCAGCTCAGGAAATCCTTTGTGCCGTTCCTCACGGTGGCATCCCCTGCCAGCTGCGGATAGGGCACACCAAACCCGGGGAGCCGGTGGACGAGCGCACTGTCGCTGTCCCCGCACTCTCACCAGCAGCAGGCTGGCACAAAGCCGTCTCCAAGCAGGCTCTGGCTGCCCCTGGGCAGCGAAAATGCCAGACCCAAAGAGGCAGGACAGCCCAAGGAGTGATGGTGGTTGGTGCTGCACCACCTCGGAGGAGCTGAGGGCAGCAGTGGCAGTCACCCAGGGCCATGGCAGAGTTACCCATCTGAATCTGAGTCCTACTGAAAGATAGACACTGTGCTGGTTTGTTCCCAGTGTTGCTCCAGTGACCTGAGCTACAAGAGTGGCTCCAGGAGACCCTTGCATGAGGAGCCTTCAGTGCATCTCCATCCATGCCCGTGAGCATGGCCGCTGCAGGATCCCTGTGCATCCCAGTCCTTCAACCACCATGGATGCTGAAGGCTGCAGGGTCTGTTGGTGGGGTCATGACGCTGGATGGGGACACCATTGCTAAGGGGACAGAGGGCACGGATGGCCCTGGGCTAGAAGCTGTGCACATGAAGGCAGCAGCCGGTGCGGGGTGCGCTGCCCGGCGTCCCGAGGCCATGGCGGTGAGTGAGCAGGGACCATATGGAAGGTGCCGCCAAACCAGGCCGTTGAAGCAAAAGCTGTAAATGAGTTTAGTAGGCAGCCAGACATTTTGGGGGGGGGGAGGCAGAGGGGGGAGTGTAGGAGAGCTGCAGAAAGGGAGAGCCGGGTGCGGTGGCCAAGAGGGACCTGCCGGGGCACACAGACGTGGTGGGCAGCACTCCCTTTCCCCCCACCCCGCACCTTCTCCTGGTGCCCTAACTTTAAGACCCCTCAAAGGGAAGAGGGGACCAAGGTGTCGTGGCCCCTTCTTTGTTTTTAATTACTTCCCATTTTAATCTTGATTTGCACGTCGATCTCTCAGAACTGGGCCAGGGACTCTACAAAGCCCTCGTCAGCAACTCCCCCAATAATAAACAGGAAAAGGCTTAAGGGGCAAATCACTTGCATGTTAATGAGACTGTTTGCTGGAGTCAAGAGAGAAAACAGCAAACAAACAAATGGACTGAATTCCAGCGGCAGCTGTTTGCTCCTTAATCTCGGCTCGTCAGAGCTGCCCTTTGATGGGACACAATCTACACAAACGATTGTGCTAAATCTTCTAATCTACGTCCTCATTATTACATCCCTTCTTACGCATGTAAATCAGGGACAAACTCATTTTAATATGTAGATAGATTATGGAAGGGAAGGGGAGGGGATTGGAGGGGAAAGGAGCTGCTGGTGGTGTCTGCGCCTGCCGGGGTTTGGAGGGGTGTTAATGAGGAGCGCAGGGAGGGGAGCTGTCTGCACAGACCCCCAGGGTACCAGGAGGAGGGGGAGGAAGAGGAGGACCTGTTGTCAGGGCAAAAGGAGGGGATATAAACAGACAAGGACACTGGTGCTGGGATACTGGAGAAGACACGGGTGCAGGGCAGGATTGGCAAGGCAATATGACTGGGCGCTGAGGAGGACCTCACCTTGGCATGTCCTAAGCCCTCTGCCCATGCACTCAGCCCCCAGCTTTGTCGAGGTGGGGTGCTGGAGGAGAGCTTGGTGGTCTACAAGAGGGCTTGGTGGTGGCATAGCAAGAGGTAACAGGGCCAAACTGCGAGGGCACGCTGGGGCCCTGGCATTGTGCCTGTGTGCCTTGCAGTGCAGGGCCTCCTTGCAGCACAGCACTGTGGTCTCCCACCCCTCCTCAACCCACCCATTCCCAGCACTGTTGGTCAGTGGACTGAGGATCAGGCCAACCATCTTCACCCAGGTTGGAGCAGAGGCTAACACCTCAGGCTGCAGAGTCCAAGGATGCAGCCTACGCTGCCTTCAAACAGATGTCATTAGAGCTGTGGTTATGATCTTTAATAGAGTTCAAAATAGTTGCTTTACAACAAACACAGCTGTGGGAAAAAGAGCTCTCCTGCATTTCCCTGCAGGAAATGGCATCTCTGGCATTTCCTAATCCAGTTGCCAACCTGCAACCTGCTGATGAACCTTCTTCCACTGGAACAAAGTGGTAGAACAGGAAGATCATGCAGTACCAGCCCTATATACTTGAGCCACCTCATCTTACTCTGCTCCAGGAGGGGCAGCCTCCTGATAACACAGGAAAAAATATTTCAAAACCAAGCTGGTCAGTTCACAATTCCCCACTGACCTTCTAGAATGCAGAAGATAAGCAGTAGGTTGGAGCGCAAAAGGCGAGTATAGAAGAACAGCAGAGGCATGTAGGAACATAATCAAAAAGGCCAAGCATAAAATAAGTTTGCAAGTAGCAGGTTAATCAAAGTGAGCAAGAAATCTTTCTGTAAATTCATTAGTAGCAAGAGGAAGACTAAGCAAAATACTGGATCACTGCTCAACAGGGAGTGAAAATTATTGACAGAGGTTAATATTAGAGAAACTAGTAACAGTGATAAAGAGGTAAGATCTTGGCACAGAATAAGGAAAGAGCAGGGTAGAAGTAACATTATCGAGATAGATGCATTCAGGTTTATCGGGTGTAATGAGCTTCATTGTAGGTACCTAGAAATTTGGCTACAGCAGTCCAGAGTCAGTAGTGGCTGTCCTCCAGCACCTGTAGCGATGTGGTGGAATACAGGAAAATCACAGGCATTGCTTTTTAAAAAGTGAAGGAGAGAGAGATGGGTAATTATGGACCAATCAGCTTAATTCCCATTCCCATTAAAATTCTGGAGTAAATCACCAAATTATCTCTAAATATCAAAGGCAAAGTGAGACAATCAATTGTATTCAGCGTGGATTTATCAAGGATCAGTCCCTTCCAGTCACTCTAATTTATTGCCATGGCAAGGCAACAGGTAGATAAGGGAGGAACAGGAGATGTTGTGTATCTTTATTTCAATAAGCTGTTTAGGTTCCATTTCAAAAGCTATGCTTATGAGAAAACTAGGGAAATATAAATTAGCAGAAACTACTTTTAGATAGATAAAAAATGAGTTGAAAAACTGTGCTCAGCAAATAGTCCTTACTATCAAAATAAAGGATGTATTGAGAATAGCTCCACTAAGATCTGTTCTGGGTCTGGTTCTGCTCACTGATTTAATTAACAACATGGATGACAGAAGAGAGAGTAGGCACATCAGGAAGACATAGACCCGGAAGGCACTTAAAGTACTCTGGAGGACAGGCTTAGCATTCAGAATCGTCTTGGCAAATTGGGAAAGTGGTTGAAAAAATATAGATGAAAGTCAGTAAGAAACCATGCAAAGAATGTCGGTGATGCAGAAAAAATGAAATGCATAAACAGGGGTTGGAAAACAACTTGTTAGGCGGCAATTCTTCCCCAAAACCACCAGGGGTTAGAACGGATTACAAACCCTGCCAAAAATAGTATGCTGTTGCAAAAAAGCAAACCCCCTACTGTAAGGAATAAATAAGACTACAGCTGTCAAGACCTCTGGAAATTATCTTCCCTTCTAGTCAGCAGTGTTGAGCCTTTAGTTGGTGTTTTGAGCCCAGTTTTGGATTGCCTTTCAATGTGGGCCCATTGGAGGGTGTCTAAAGGAGGGCAACAAGAATGATCACGGATCTGAGACATGTCCTGCAAGGAAAAACTGAAAGACGTGGTTTTGTGTAACTTGAAGAGGGATGACTGAGAGGCAATAAAAGAAACTCCCTAGGCACAAAAATTATAAAGGCAGAGGGAAAAATCTGTCCTTTGTGCCCATGGCAGTAACGTAAGTCCACAGGAAATTGTATCAAGAGAGGTAATGTGTTACACATTAGGAACAAAATTAAGAAAAAATGGCGGTGGGGGAGAGACTGCAAAGAAGACACTGGAAGAGATTACTTAGGTGCTTGTCCATCTGTCAAGAATGAGACAGGTAAAGCCGATCACACCACAAGGCAGAGAGGAGGAAGAGACGGCCTCTTCGGGTCCCTTCCAGTCCTAGTTTTCTAGGAGTCTGTCTCTTCATTTCTGACATTCACCATCTAACCTTCAGCAGTATTGGAGATGGAAGTACACAGAGAGGGATGAGGCACAAGGAAGTGCCACTGGTCCACTGAACACATCACTGCTCTCCTCACTCACACCCCAGCGTACGCTTACTAACCAGGAATGATGACAGGATGGAGACTTGAGAGATGATGGAGACCTAAGAGATGACCAAACCCTTGAGATGGACAAAGTGTTGGCCCCCACCATCTTCTGGGATCTGACTAAAAGAAAAGGGCAGGGGTATGCCACCCAGATCCCTGCCATGTCGGCCCATAACTGATTGAGCATTGCTGCTGGAGTTAAAACAGTGGTGTGAGCATCTGCCTCCCCACCACCACCAGATAACCAACCCGACTGCGGGTACTGCTCCTCCCTGCTAGGAAATCTAAATCAAGCGGTGGCTTGAAGACTTACTATAAACTGTCTATATACCTTAATAGAAGTATCTATTTCTGCAACATTTCCTTGGGGAAATCTTGGGAGGTTGAAAATGTATCAGGCTGGAATGAGTATCCACCTCAAGTAATGGAGTTTCAAGTAGAGGCTGGAAATTGTTTCCTTGCCCCCTTTTCTCTATTCCCACCTATTTTCAATCTGTATGTTCGACCTCTGTCACCTTCTTTCCTTTGCTGCATGCATTCCTGTTCACAGCATAGAATCATACAGTCATTTAGGTTGGAAAAGACCTTAAAGATCATCAGGTCCAACTGTTAACATAACACTGACAAGCTTGACCACTATACATGTCCCTAAGTGCCACATCTACATGTCTTTTAAATACCTGCAGGGATGGTGACTCCACCACTACTCTGGGTGGCCTGTTCCAGTGCTTGATAACTCTTTCAGTGAAGAAATTTTTCCTAGTATCCAATCTAAACCTCCCCTGGCGCGACTTAAGGCTGTTTCCTTTCTTCCTATCACTTCTTACTTGGGAGAAGAGACCCACCCCCACCTCCCTACAGCCTCCTTTCAGGTAGTTGCAAAGAGCGATAAGGTCTCCCCTCAGCCTTCTTTTCTCCAGGATAAATAACCCCAGTTCCCTCAGCTGCTCTTCATAGAACCTTCACCAGCTCTGTTGTCCTTCTCTGGAAACACTCCAGCACCTCAATGTCTTTCTTGCAGTGAGGGGCCCAAAACTGAACACAGTATTCAAGGTGTGGCCTCACTCATGCTGAATACAGGGGGACAATCACTTCCCTAGTCCTGCTGGCCACGCTATTTCTGACACAGGCCAGGATGCTTGTATCATACCCTTGTATCGTACTTGATCTTTCACACATCCTTGTCTGTCTGAGGAACACAAAGTCTTTCATGCTTTCTTTTGAGATGAGAAACAGACCATGAGAGGGTCATGGTCCTTTGGCCAGATGGGCCTTGAACTTAAATTCAGTATATCTAGGATGAAAGGTGGACACATTCCCAGGCTCCATCTTTCTTTGGGCTGCTATGAGCGGCTCACCGTTGTGTTCCAGCAGTGTGACGATTCTCACATCACATTGTCTGCCAAGTCAGGATATTAGCTCTGGTCTTCAAAGCTCTCTCAGAGTCAATTATATCTGAGTCTGCATTTTCATCACGGCCCACCTGCTCCTTTGGGAAAATGCAGTTGACTAAGTCCATGATGAAGTGAGGGAAACTGGAGATGAAATGGAGGTAAATGTCAAGGAGGTTTGGCTACTGAATAGGTTTGCAAAGGAAATACGCTACTCCGAATTGGATAGGTTTAGGGCACACAGCAACGCTCCCTTTCTTAAGAAGCTTTTCCACTATAAGAGAAAAGAGGGTTTACTATTATGAGGTATGATTAAAACAAAACAAAACAAAACAAAAATGCAATTGTCCCTTCTTAACAGACTATATTAGCAGTTACCAAAATAATGGTTGAGACCCTAAGAAATTCAGCAGCCCCCAGTGTGCTTAAGGAAGAGAAGGATTGGGAAAGACACACAATGTACAGAAGACTGCAGAAAAACAAGTCAAAAAGGTTGGAGAGGGGGGTGAGGAGGGTTGGGGCAGGATGTGGTACATGGTGCAGGAGTTTCCTGCAATGCTGATGCCTTCACCAGGGCCCATATGAGCCAAGTGTGCAGGATACAAGGGGTAAGCAGCGTTGCACAGCTCCTATGTCTGGCACTGGTGGCTACCACCAGTAAGAGAGCAAGTATGTGAGAGTGAAAACATCTAACCTATTAAATGTTCCCCACGACAGAGCTCCCACAGTCCTACCAGTTACTCTGGGGAAATTTCTACAGTCTAATGTCATCCATCCCCTCTCAGTGCTCACCTTTATCCTGTGATTTGCATTTCACTTCGTGACTACCACTCCTATTCCTGGTACTAGCCCAAATCTTTAGTCTTCCTCATCAGATTTTGTACTTTCCTGGTAGCCAAGGGATTACTAGTCCCCTCCCTTTAGTTAT
>VXBO01013207.1:711816-727592 GCA_013400135.1 Rhinoptilus africanus
CCTTTGCCTTCCAGTGCCCTATCCCACGAGATCTCCCCAAGCAGCTTCCTGAAGAGATCAAAGTCTGCCCTCCTGAAGTCCAGGGTTGTGACCCTACTTGCTGCTTTGTGTGCAGCACCCGTGATCCTGAACTCTATTTTTTCATGATCACTACAGCCCAGGGTGCCCCCAACCCTAATGTCCTCCACTAGTCCCTCTACGTTTGTTAATACTAGGTCCAGGAGTTATCACTTAAGCAAGTGATAGTGATACTAGGTTAAGGAGTTATCACTTAAGCAAGTCAGGCACATGTATGTGTGGCCCATAGACCAAAACCACAAGCTCCCAGTCATTTTCTTTCCTCTTTCCTAGACTGTTGAGTTTGTCAGCATTTTAAAAAACAAATGTGCAAAACTGCAAAGAAAATTTGAGTCTTAACATTAGAGCAATCTAGCACTGGTGTAATCTAGCTCCACAATGTAATGTTTTTGAACACGGAGCTGGCTCAGTCCTTTTTAGAGCTTTGTCGTATTGCAAATCTACGTTGTGATCACACCAAACTATTATTTCCAGCTGGTCTCACTGTCCGTCTGTCTGTCTGTCTCTCAGGCATATTTTTGGCTCTGGGATTTTTCCCCCTGTGACAGTTTGCTGAGCTGACTCCCACCTATGTTCTTTTCACTGCAGCATTCTGGTTCTCTTTGCCTGATAGGCACAAATTCTTACAAATAAGTATCATCTGCAAATGGCATTAATATGTGACTTGATCTGCATTCTCCATCATTTATGAAGACTTGAAGAAGGGTAGATTTAAACTCTCCTTGCTGGAGAACTTCTGTCCTAGACTGACAGTTACACTCAGAGCCTATTATTTACAGTCATGTGGCTGCATTCTCATTTTCATTGATAACTCCTATCTGAAAATTCACAATAATTTTCCCAGCGGCAATTTCGCATTTTGATAATTAGAACCTCAAGAACAGACCTGAAAAGGGAATTTTTTAATCAACAAAATAAACCACAGAGCTGAATAAAGCCCAGTGTATTTCTGACACCAAGCAAGAAGGTCACTTGAACCAGTTTCATTTCATTTGGATTGTGTCCTTGGCAATTCAACCTGAATTTATTTTGAGAAACAAATCTTGTGAGTAGTTTTCCCACACATTGAATGCATCTGTGGTGTTCCCTTCCTCTAACAGTTCCATAATGCTAAGACAATTCAGTATGCACAGCAAAATTCCTCCTGTTATGATAGAGTGATGGAAATGAGATTTTTGCCATAGCAATTGAGTCTAGCAATCTTTTCCTCTTTGGAAGATAAATTTATCCATCATGCTTCTTTCTTCAGCATCTAGCTCTGTGGCATCCAAACGTAGCAGAAAAATAATACAACCACAGCCCAGAACAAGAACTTATTTTTAATCTTCACTCTTCTTGTAGGGCAGAAGAATATGTATTTGTGCTGTTCCATTACTGCAAAAAGCAGAATAATACCTCATCTCCCTTAGAGTGGGTTCCATCTCGCCTGACTTTAGATGCGTACAGTTGAGATAGTCATGGGCTACTTTTGCAGTCAATATCAATCTTGTCAATGAAGTCAACGGAGATGCAATTCCCCTAGTCCAGTGAGGACAACTATTTAAAGAAAAGATGAACTGTGGCCTAGGCTCTATTGAGCTTTCTGACCAGAGCCCTCTGGCTAGAATGGGAATATGGTCAATGCAGACTGCCTAAGCTGTAGGTGTTCATGCTGGGCCTGATGCTCCCATTGTCACACCGTGCTGTCTCTCTGTCCATTACTTGACTCCAGATGTCCATTTGCTCACTCTGACAGTTCCCATGTAGATGTCAGTAAGCAGGAATTTTGGGGAAGTTTTTTCCTGTTGCTGCTAACCCAATGCTTTAGTCCAGATCCTCTGTGGTGCTCAGCTATTGCCTTTGATCACAAAGGCTCTCTTTGAAGCCTACCTACATAAATTTGTCCTGATTAACAAATTCAGGGTTTGGGACAAGCAATGAGAGATTAGGCTACATCTATCAAAGAGCACAGAGACATTTTTGAAGAGTAAGGAATAGTCCCCAGGGTTCAGGTTGGGCCTGCACAAGGTACCAGGCTTGGCATCCAGCTGGTGTTCATCCACCCGGCAGCGCTGGTGGCAGGTGGCTAGCTGTTGAGAGATTTTATTTTTGCAAGACAGCAGGCCCCTGGTCACAGAGAAATGACACTTAGTCACTCGTGAAGCCTGGTGTGCCTGTGACTGAGCGACGCCTACCTGGTCCCTCCACCCTGGCTCAGGGCACCCATCTTCCCCCGAGAGGGCTGAGCTGGAGGATCACTCGCCTGGAGAGTCCATCATCATCCAGGGCCTTTCCTGGGGCTGCTCGGCTCCACCTGGGATAACTGAGATGGGGCAGCTCCCATGCTGCTGCTCCCCCAACCCCACGGACATGTCAGTGCAGCGCTAGGGCATTGCACTGTAAATCAGGGTGGTGAAAAGATCTGGGTTAGAAACAGCCTCCTCCTGGGAGCCAAGGGGCATCTTCAGATGCCGATTTGGCTGGTGTCTTCATCCTGGAGAGACATGATGTTCGATAAAGGTTGGTCCCTCAGGTCAAGTGAGACGGCTAGGGCTTGACGGCCCCTTGTACGTGTGTTAATATCCAGCACACAATACCCGAATATCCTCAGCATCCCCCTTTGCACCTGAGTCCTCCCAGGGAGTAAGGGCAGCTTTTGGAGGCTCCTCATTAGGTCACTGGCCTCGGGAGCCGAAATTTCCCCTCCCCCACCTCTGTACACAACTGTTCCTCATTTACATAAATTATCTCTATTCAATTATCTGTCCAGATGTCCGAATTGTGCCACCAATGATCTGTGAATGAATTAAAAATGGAATATAATTTAATAATAACTGATTAGAAGGAGATTAGTTGTTATATAAAAAGGAAAAACCAAGAGATAGCTAGTTGCCCTTAATCCGAGCCAATCCACAGTAATTATAGAAATACAGTCTCCCTTGCTCGCCTTCCCCATTTCTCTTCTTCTCTCCCCCCCCCAATTTCTCTCTTTCTCCTTTTCCCTTTTCTCTCTGTCCTTTCTTTCCTCTCTCTCTACTTTCTTTCTTTCTTGTTTCTTGGTCTCCGTCCCTCCTGTGCCTTCTCTCCACTTTCTCTTCCTGATTATACGTACCTACGTCAACAGAGTCAAAGCTCCCCCGGCTGCTGATGCACCCGTGTAGCTGGTGATGTTCTGGCAGGTCTGACCAGCAAGAACTTTCGGCTGCATTAACGTCCTGTCTTTCAAGCCATGTTAATGATGGTGTCTTTATACTCTCACTTTTCTGCTAAATGTTTCTGGAATCACTGCCTTTTCCCTGGGTTTCTAAGCCAGGCTGTTTTCAGGTTTCCCTCTCCGTGTCTTTCAGAGTCCTGCAGAGCAATTTCTATGTTGTGCTGGACGTAATAAAATCATAATAAAGCCAGTGCAGAGGCTCTGGCTCCTCCTCTTGCACCAGGAAGAACCAGCAGCAAGTCCCTGAGCCCCCATGGTGTCTCTCCCTGGAGAAGTGTGCCCAGACTTTTCCAAGAAACTTGTCATGGCTTTATTTTTTTCAGTGATATTTTCTCCTCTCCCAAGCACACAGCCGCAATACCCCAGAGCCGGGCTGAAAGAGAGAGTGCAGCACTTGTCTAGGTATTGGAGGCAGAAAAAATTGGGGAGAAAAATACAGCACCCTGCTGCCTGAATGCTCCGTGGGGGTCCCCCACCTTGTCTCCTTCCCTCCCTCCTACCTGTTACCCACCTGTGTCAGCTGAGACTCCTGGTGTGAGCCTCTGTCACACACTGTGATTTGCAGTGGCATGAAGCTGAGTAACTAAAAAGTAGGATTAGTTTATTTTTGCTCCTCTTGTAAATTAGAACAAGGCGGGGGGAAAAATCATTTGCTGATGTTCACTGCTGAGCTGGAGTGGGCTGTTTATTTCAGGTAATTTCACAACACAATTTGGAAACGATCAGTTAACAACTTAAGTCAAATTTATCCACTGGTTCAACATGGAACTTGTCAGATGTGGGCAGTGATGAGCAGGGATACGGCATAGAGAAATACTCTTTTAAAAGAAAAGTGAAGCTGAAAACTCAAACATATTCACTGTCATAGACTCATCTACCTGTACTAAAGTACCAGATATTTAAAACTTTCGATGTCTTGGCTTGCTATGTGAACACTGTCTTCCCTGACGTTCTCTTTCTGAATTAAAAGCTCTGCTGCCCCTTCAGACATCACCCGTAAGAGCACTGCTCACAGCAGCAGGTCCACCTTTCCCTCTTCTAAGCACTAAGCCTTCTGCAGCCCATACTCCTTCCCCCAAACCTACTCCATAAACATCTGCTCCATCTCTCGGGGACAACTGCAGTGTTTGGAAAGCCAACTGGACCAGCTCCCCTGTTCCTCCAGCATCAATTTAAATCCATGTTCCCAAGCTGTGCCTGTGCTGAGATCTATCCTGTATCATTGACATCGGTGAGACCAGATCAGGCACTGGGATCTTGGCTTTGCTGCGGAGAGGTCGGAGTTAAGAGGGAGGGGAGAAGAAGCAACCATGGCTCAGGCTCCAAAAGTTTCAGGAACAGTAGTGTTGTGCATGGAAATATTTGCATATAATATTATTCACAAAATCTTCTTGAAGTGTCTAGACTTTTATGTTGTGTTCATTACCATAGCATCTGAGCATCCTATGAATGTAATTCAGTACAAATAATTTGATATGAATAAGGTTTTGTATGTTGGTGCTTTTTAGGTTTTTTAAACTTCTGCGCTGCTTAGTCAAAGAAAACTTTGAGGAGGAGTTTGTTTTAGTGGCATGGTGATCAGTTCTCTGCCTTTTTAATTATTACGGACTTCCTTGGCTTAGGCAAAGACTGTACTGCCGGCTTTACAGGAGCTGCTGTGTTTTGAGGTATCCAGCCTGGCTCTGTGCAGCTGGAGAGCATCACCCTGCCTGGCTCTGCTAGGAGGAGCAGGGATCAGAGAGACCGAAGGTCTAAAGCCCAGAGAGAAAACTTAACATATGATTTAACGGGCTGAGGACCATTTTGCTGAGGTCACGGATGACACTGTGATGGCAGTTGGTGGCTATTTTAGCCTTCAATGCACCTTTTGTTTCTTTAAAATAGAAGGGTATTTCTAGACATAAAGGAATTTAATGTTAGAATTTAGTTTATGTTACAGCTGCACCAACAACCAGCAAATGTTTCACAAAATAAGTTTCGAGAATATAATGAAAAAGCTGCAATCCTTTAAAGAGTCGTAGATATTAATTACCACAAAATGTGTAAAGTTTTGATTACCCTTCCATTCACCCCTTTTCATTAGCACAAACATAAATGTGAAGATTTACTTTGTCATTCCAGTAATATGCAGTTTGGGTCAATTATCTTGTTTTTCCTGCGGAAAGCCCACCCTGCTCTTCAAAAATATTTATGAAGATTTATTCCAGTGAGGTTTAGTCTGTGAAAGTGCTGGAAGCACAAGGGCCATATTTATTCCCTGTTTAGTCAGTAGCTCCAGGATGGACTGGCAGTTCTAAAGGAAGCTGGTTAAAACCTTGTTAAGGTAACACATCTCCTTTACAGGTTGCTGCAAGCAAAATAATTCATTAATTATAATTTCTATGTTGTTGCCATATTTTACGGTGCTACCTTGCATCCCACTGTATTTGTGGTTTTCACAAAGACCTCTAAGAATCAAGAGATTACAAGAAAACTCCAGCTTTTATTAAAAAGTATCTCCACCACCACTGCTGCAAAAGGCTTGACAACACCAACTGGAGCCATTCTAATGCTCAAAAAAAGAAGCTTAATACATTATTTAAAGCCTTCCATAATTTTCAACCTAATATATTTATTTTTTATGGACTTAATTCAAAAACTTTGGTCTCTTGGGCTTTTGCACTGAGCATTTTTATATTTTGATAATTAAAATGTTATCGCTCTGTGGCTAGAAGACGTGTTCAGCAGACTTTGAAGGATATTATTTACATATGATTTGGCTTTGATAATCTTACCTTTTTGAGTAATATTTTACTCACAAGTAGTTTCATCGTCTTCTGTGAGTATTATTCAATATGATAATGTGAGGAGAGGTAGCATATCTGCCCCTTAGGTTAATGCAAGACAAGCCATAGTTACTGAAGGTATATTAATGCTTTATGTTTTGAAAAAAGTGTTTTGTTCTGTTTTATAAATCCATATCTGAAGCCCACATGAAAGCATTATACACCTTGGTATTTCTGTTGCAGAGATTCAAAGTTAAAGGGATTACTGAAATGTTTCTATACAGTTAATTTTCCCAGGTTTACATTTATGTTAGGGGGTGTGTGAACTGGAAGCATAATCAATCCCTTAACATATGTTACCTTTTCATTATCTTTTTTTTTTTCNGCTTTATGTTTTGAAAAAAGTGTTTTGTTCTGTTTTATAAATCCATATCTGAAGCCCACATGAAAGCATTATACACCTTGGTATTTCTGTTGCAGAGATTCAAAGTTAAAGGGATTACTGAAATGTTTCTATACAGTTAATTTTCCCAGGTTTACATTTATGTTAGGGGGTGTGTGAACTGGAAGCATAATCAATCCCTTAACATATGTTACCTTTTCATTATCTTTTTTTTTTTCATTGTTTCCATCACGGTTTCAGTATCTGCTTTTCTAATGGTTATTAACCTCTAGAGGAACCCTACTTTGAAGCTGGTTTTGTTGATGGTTGTTATGGAGAGTTTCGGGGAAAGAATATTCATTTACAAAAAATCTAAGAACATATTGCAATGCCCCGAGGGATGTTTATCTCTGTTTTTCAGTGTAGGTTTTGTTAGGAGTCTGAAGAGGAAGGGCAGTGCCATGGCATGAGCAGAGGGACTGGGAGCACTGCAATCCAGTCCTACCCTAACTTCCTCAGAAGTAAGTGGGTTTTAGCGCTGCACCATTTGCTTTGCCCAGCCTCAGCCCTGAGGAGCAAGCGCCACTTTCCTTCCAGGGCCTCCAAACACCCTAGTTCAGTTCAAAGCACTTCCTTCTCTTTTTAACCCATTCCTGTCTACCAAACATGCCTGTCTCCTGGCTCATTGCCCTGGGCTCCACCTCTGCCTTGCAAACCAAACCTCTGGTAGGTGGCTGTGAGCCAGCTTTCCCTGTGCTCCACCATACCAGAGCAGCAGTACTGATAGAGGCTTCACCCATCCCAGACTGTCAAAATGATCTTTTGAGTCTTTTAGGTCGGGCTGTAAAGAGCCTGGGGAGCGAGACTGTGACATTTTCAGAAATCCATGCCGAGCTGAAGGTGGGCTGCTCAGCTCCACACAAGAATGAAGGCATAAATGCATTGCCAAATAGAGGCTGTTTTCCAACAGAACAGGACATGTTTTCCAACAAAATGGGATGCATATTGGAAGATATTATGCAAGGATGTAAGACGAGAAAGAGGCCTGGGAGCATTGATAAACCACGGACCTATCCCAAGCAACCTGAAGTTGGGATAGACATGAGATATCCCAGCTGCTAATTCAGAGTCTACGGAAACAAAAGGACTTTGGGCTTGGGCAGACTGGGCTTGTTTTCCCAGCAAGGGGGAAGCAGAGAGCTGGTGGGACTCCAGTGATTCAAACCAAAGTGGTATCAGTGACACCGGCTGCTAGATGCCCTGGCAGCTGGAGCACAACCTTCCTGCCTGCCATAGGAGCAAGGCTACCATGGGGCCATAGTGAGTCTCCATGCAGCCTTGAGTTGGGAATATCACCTGTTTACACCCTCCTGGGCTTGCCTGGATAACGGATCTTTTGACTCCATCCCTCCACCCTGATGTCCCATGACTGCGTTCTCTGTTGGGGACCACGTTCTCTGTTGAGGGAGGCTGGCAGTGGGTGACAGTTGGTGCTGAAGACTTGGCACCTCCACTGTAGATGTCTGGGGCAATTTCTTTGGATTAGCTCTTTTCTGGTGCTGTGAACTGAGCACCCGTTTGCAGTTGGAAGGTGCTGGAAGGAGGAGGAGGTGGCTCATAGCACATCATCTTCCATTCTGTTTCATCTGCAAGGACACCAGGTTGCATCTCCTGAGACCCCTGTGCAACACAAAGCGCAGCGACGGAGGCGATCGGGATCTTTGCATCCGGAGTACGCTCTGGACCCAAAAGCCATGTTCAATGTAGACAGACTCATTAGTCGCCAAGTCCAACCTGTGCCAAGGCCATAAGATTTGTCTGTGCTGGAGCACATATTTTAGAAGGTCTAAGGAGGAAAGACCATTCCTCAGGTAAACAGTTTTAATGCTGGAATAGCAGAGGTGGCTGTAAATCAGGTTTTCTCATACTGCAGGAAATTCTAACATTTTAAAGTATTTTCTTTCCATGAAGAACTAACATTGTCATTTTAAAATGCTGGTTTGTTCCCTTGTTTCATTTTTTTCCCCCTGGCTACTCTTACAGGTCGTCAGCAACCCCCGACAGCAAGCGCTGTCTGCAGGGTACACACACCTATTGCTGGCAGCGCACCATGGCTGACAACAGAGATAGTGATTCCTATTTTATACTTTAAAATCATTAAGGTCATCAGAGACTTCATGGCACATGAAATATTTCACACTTTTGGCAGCGTGAAGATTCTCTGCTGTGTTATAATGAAAGGCTTTTCCATCCATTTAGTATTCACTCAGTACTACGTAGCAAATGTACTTAGTTTGAAAATTAAAATGAAAATAGATTTCAANTTGTTTCCAAAGGGAGAAAATGAAGGAGAGTGAAATCTGAACCATCTCCATTAGCAATGTGTGACATGAATAAGAGCAGTCCTCTACAGCGCTGGAGCTTCAGGCTGCTCAGATTTCCCAGCATCGTTTTATATTTACTTTTTAATTTTAATATTTTTGATGCAATTTTATAGGTAAGATAACTTTTTCTTTAATTAATGCTTAGGGTCTTTAAAACCAGATCGCTTCATCTGGGAAAAAAAAGCCCCGCATTTTCCCAAATTTGATTGTTAGACTTCACCCTTGGTAGAAGGCTTCTGTCTTCCAAGTGGCAATGGAATAAGCGATGTTCTTGGCATCTTGACTTCTTATTCATGGAAACAGAGTAATTACAGCTCATAAGGACCTCAGTAGGCCCTCTAGTCCCTCCCCCAGCTGTAAATGGGATCCACTATACACAAACCATGCGAGTTGTTTGTGTAACCTGTCCTTAAACCTACTCTATGGAGTTTCTTCAAGATAGGCATCCCACGCCAGTACCTGTGCTATAGAGGACAGGCATCCTCTCCTTACTGTTAGAGAGTTTCTCCTACTGTCTTGCTACAGACTAAGCCACCTCCCATAACCGTCCACTGTATCTACAGTGGACAATTTTAGAAGCTCACTATTACTACATTTTTAAAAATGTATTTGAAGACTTGATGGTATCTCACTTCAGTCATCTTCTCTCTAGACCAAAGAAATTTATGCTTTATGGACATCTCATTATTTTTCTCTGGTCCCTCACCAATTAATCCACATCTGTCCTGAAGCTCAGCACCCAGAACAGGTAGATCAGGGTGCACCACAGGCCATGGACAGGCTAGAAACTTGCTTTAGATACTTGCCTTTTTATCTCTTATACTGTCCCGAGTATGGATGTTCACCTATGAGCAGAAGATGTGAATAGTAATATTTTCCTATATATTTATTTTCCTTAAAGGCTCCATGCCCTGGAACAAAACTAGATCTCCCTGGATTTCACCACCCACTCAGCCCCTCCCTTTCTTTAAGCAAGGCAGACTATTTTGTCACCTGATGCTGGAAAGGACATCAAAGTGATTCCCAAATTTCCTCTTTCTCACAAACCAAGAAAAGGGAACACTTAATACAGTTAAAGGACAATGCACAAGAGAAAATCCTTTGGCACAGTGTATAATTTACCGGTGGTACTTATATGCCAAAACATTATTTAGAACTGAGCAGGACATCTTCACCCCAAAATCAGTAATAGAATTCAATAGCTAATGAGGTGATCCAACACTCACAGTGGATCAAGCAAATCTTTATATACATTCATGGCAGCCTCGTTTAGGATGTCCAGGTCAAGCATTGTTACTTTCCTATGCCACATTTTAACTGGCTTTAAAGTTACCTCTGATGAACAGGTTTTAGTCCACCTGCTTGTACAGCCCATGTCTGGTCGCTCTGTTACTTTCTAATGAATCAACACTAGAAGCGCTTGAAACTGATTGAACAAAAATAAGCTTGGTTGCTCCAGAACAGTGAAAAGCATGTCTAAACTATGGGTCTAGCTTGGTAAAATCACTTTTAGTAAGCCGCTTTTAAAAGGAGATATAAACACTTATTAGTTTTCACAGAGAGGTGGTGGAGGCCCCATCCCTGGAGACATTCAGGGCCAGGCTTGATGAGGGTCTGAGCAACCTGATCTAGTGGAAGATGTCCCTGCTCACTGCAGGGGGGTTGGACTGGATGACCTTTAAAGGTCCCTTCTAACCCAATACATTCTATGATTCTATGATTCATTGCATATTATTCCCTTCTCTTTTAGGGGATGGGGAAGACTGGCAAGGAGCCTCCACTGATTGTCCCATCCAGCACTGCCTGCTATCAGAGAGAGGAGGTGGGATCAGATGTGCCCGGGCACTGACACGCAGCACCCACTGCAGATTGGCCCAACGGGTTAAAATTTTCCCCCCTGATCTACAGGTAACTGGGAGTAGCTGATATATTCAGCAAACAGAATGCCTTGGTGTCCAGCCCTTACCCCTCAGCAGCCCCACACAGAAAAGACGTTGTCTAACCCCTTGTCCTGAGCAGGGCAGAGCTGCCCAGTGTCTCGGGCTGAAGGAGGCCAGAGGAAATGTGTCATGAGTTGCTCTGTCCTTGACACAGAAAAACCGCAGGACTGAAGAACAGCCTCTGGTGCGGTGCGGTTGACTCCTGGCAGCTGAATGCTCCACGTGGCGTGAATGGAGGTGCTCAAACACAGGAGAGAAACAACTGGAGAAATATGGACATGTCTGTGTTGGGAGAGAAGATGAGGTATAACGGAAAAGAGCAAAATGCCAGAGGAAGTGCTATGCAAAATGAACTCCTATCTCCATTAAGTGTCAGTGACCAAGGTCCCGCCGACGTCAGGAGGGCGAGGATTTTACACAGGGGTTAAGAGGTGCAGCTCAAAACTACCAGGATAATTCAGAGCAGAGCACGAGGGAGAGGTGCGCTCAGGGCTGCCGCAACCCAGCCAGCCGCTGCCAGCTGAGAGCATTCAGCAATGGGCACCACAGGTGCCATAATCCCCTTGTCATCCTGTACTGTGTATCTCCAGTGATTATTTAGAAATCGATATAGTGACATGAAAAGTAAAAGATATGTTCAATGAGACACTGGAATAGACATCAGAAGCTTCTTATACATGAAGGCTTTTTTTTAGAAAGAACATATCTAACAGACACGTGAGCTCCATGGAGTCCAAGATTTTAGACCCTGAAGGGAGGAGCATTATAACCTCCTAGCCTGAAGTTCAACATAAAGTAGGCTACAAAACCTCACCACATAATTTCTGCATCAGGCCAATAGCTTCTGGATGAGTCATAGATCATCTCTTGAAAAGACTTTCAACCTTGATTTGAAGACTTTATGTGACAGAGAGAATCTACAGCCTCTGTGAGTAGGTAGCTCTCATCACTCCTTGTGTCTCGGCAGTTTTTATTAATACAGCAAGTGTTTGTTCTTGTCATATTAGCATTATCATGTCCTATATCCATCTACAGTGCAACATATGGCAGAAGGATAATGTGAAAATACCCGATGCCTGCGACTTCAGTAGATCGCCAGTGCTCCCCAAAGTTAAAGAACACAGATAAAATAAAAACGTAGTGGGAGAGACTTTTATTCCAAGTATTTTTGCCCATGTATGATTTGAAAGGAGGTAGGCAGGACACGGGCAGGAGCTGCATGGCCACTTCCACTGGTAGAAGATGCAGAGGAGACCAAGACAAGTGCGTCTGTGCTGGAAGGACCTAAAAGCCGTTGTGGGGGAGAAGGAAGAGCACGGGCAGATCAGGCCTGTGACCTGCCAGTGTGAATCCACTGAAGTCTGTCTAGACAAAGGGCAAGGCAGCTTTGAACTGAGTGCTGAAAGAAATGTCACACAACACACCTATGTGATAGAAATTGAGATGTGACACTTCGTTGCAGACTGAGTGGGTGACTACAGACATTGCTTCTACTGGGATTCGGATGGCCATGGACAGAGAAGGAGGCTATGAGAAAGTCAAGACTGGATGAAGAACCAAGTCAGCCCAGTATGTGTGCTCTGGATGAAGGACAGATTTGCAAACTGCAATGGGAGAGGTGGAAAAATTTTGCATCAAGAATAATGCAGCAGAATGATGGAAGAAGACAAAGGATGAGCTGGATCAGGAAAAAGTGAGAGGATCTGAGGTTGCTGAGGTTCTTTTCCCCAGGAGAGCATCTGAGCCATTTATTTAAGGAAAGCTCAAATAAAGCCAGAATTTCTTCTCGTTAAGACAGATTGAAAATGTTGCCAGAGGTTAGTCACAGAGGTATTGAAATATAAGTAAGTATTGAAATGCAAGTCTTTCAGAGAGGCAAAGAGGAATGAGAGAAGGCATACTGCAGTCAGCTGGGCACTGAGTTTTGCAGCTCAGCAACCAGTGACTCACAAAGAATTTGGCTGAAGGGGGACAGAGCTGTCCTCAGAGCTTTGTAGGCATGGTCAGGAGAACGGAAGGCCCTCCAGTACCCCCAGGAGCAACGGAGGTGAGGGTATGCAGGGTGCCATTGGGTGGCATCCCACTGCAAAGCCAGCAAGATGCCCCAGTGGGCAGGCAATGATGCGTTTGGAGCAAAGCAATGAAAACACTGAGAAACTCCAGTATTTATTAGCAAGGCCCTGTGTCCATAGTTCCACAGCCTGGCAGTGCTCAGAGCGCTAACTTTGTATGAACTACAGCGCTTGCTTCAAACTACCAGTCATGGAGGCACAAAATGATAGAGGCGACACGTGCTGTGGAGTGGACCTCAGGCTGATAAGCTCTGATGGGCCTGTCAAGTTGGGCTTTGTGTCAGTACTGCTTGAGCTAGAAAGTGCTGTCATACTCAAATAACACCCCCCCCCCCCCCCCCCCCCCGAACCTGTCCTTGGGTGGGAATCCAGAGCTAGGTCTGAAAGAAAAAGCGGAGGAAGGGTGGCGCACAAAGAGCCATGAGAACGTGGGCTCAAGTTGGGAAGCAGCCCCTGTGGAGCTCTACTACCTACGTGAGTCCTGGGCAGCTCTTTAGGCAGAGCCACCTCCTCACACCGACGCTGGAACCAAACAGAGGTAGTTGCGACACTTCAGGGGGCTGCAGCCCTGGTGGTCTCGGCTCTGCAGCAGGCTGCAGCTTGGGGCCCTGTAACCCAGATAACACAGAGCTGAATCAGAGATGCGTGGGGAGGACATGTTTCTGGAGAAATTTGAATCAGTTGCTGGAGAACTTGAGAATTAAACGAATAACTGTAATAAAGTTCTGAATAGTTTATTGGCAACCTGATAGCTTGAATTTTACCTTAACAGACCCAGTCATGCTGGGGCAGGGTTTGTGGAACACCAGGCTGAATGCTAGGGGAAGAAATTGTGTACCATACCCGGGGAACCCCAGCAGGGTGGGAGAGAGGGCAACCATGCATTAGCTAACACAGACAAGACAGAAACGAGGTTTGAGGTGGAAGGATGCCTTGTGGTGACCCCGTCAGGCCTGTAGTGCAGCCTACCCACCTTCTAGGAGTGAAGCTGGCTGCCCAAGGTCAGCTCAGTGATACAGGCTGCTGTTAGGAAAGCCCTGGAGGGACCTTCAGTAGGGCTTACCCCCTCCTTTGTTCGGCAGCTGCTTCTAAGCCGAGGCTTATCCCTTCCTCCTGCCTGAGCTACACTGCCTGTACCTGGCCATGCAGCACACTCATCTGGACCCCAACCCGAGAACTTGACTTCCTGGCTTCAAGTGGGATCTACCTCATCCCCATTGACTTGTCTGGTGATCTGGACTGGTGGCTGATCCTGGCTACTGCCCACAAACTGCTCTGCTTGCCTTGCTCAGGTACAGTGGGATGGGACCCTGGCTGGGGGAATCCTGCCCTGTCGGCTGTTATCACATTTGGCTCCCAGCTCCCTATCCCTTGTGGAGCAGCCGGCCCCCACAGTGCCCCAGCAGCCTTCATTCACTTCTTAGGAACGATTTCCATCGCTATAGAGACAGGAGTTTCCTTACAATCACATCTGGGAAGACCTGAAACACCAAGTTTGTACATGACTCTTTTGCAGCTGTGACAGGGGACAGCCTCAGCAATACCGCCATTGGGGTGGAGGTCCCCTCGGTTTGCTCAGAAAAAGTGGGATATCCAGCATCTGTGGCAGCCTCAAGCCTTTGTCAGGCCAGGACTCTAAACCAGGATTCCCAGGTATGCAGGACATATCCTCTGGGAAGTCCAAAAAAACATGTGGCTGTCCTGGACAAATCTCCTCAATTTCTGAAACAATTCCCAGCCCTTGCTGTGCCATCACACACTGGGTACTGCAGAGCCTCCTCCAGAGACCAGGAGAGCCTCCTCTTCAGAGGAGGCAGGAGCTGCTTGGGCTGGGGGACCACCCCAGAGGCCTGCAGACTGAGAAGAGGAGGAACGAGGAAATGCTTCCCTTCAGAGCTGAGGTGGAAGGTGGGCTTTTGGTGCTGACCTGAAGCTGCAGTCACAGCCCTGGTTTGGTATCCCACTGATTAACAGGCCCTCGTGAGCAGACCTAAAGTCGCTATGGACTGTTTACAACTACCAAGGTACATGCTGTGGTGGAGCTTTTGCCTCAGGTTGAGTGAAAGAGGAATGCCTTAGCCTTTCTCTCAGTTTAATGTCTTTGGTTGGGGTAGGGCTGGCAGGGATGAGGTGTGTGGTACCTTGCTTGTGGGTGGTGAAAGATGCTCTCAGTTACCGAAGAGCTGTGTGGCTCAGAAACCCCGCTCTTGGGCAGGGGTGTCTAGAGTCCAAGCAGCTACTTCACCACCTCTGATGGCGTGAAGTCGTATGTTTCTCCAACATACAACGCTTCCAGCTCTACACGTCCAAGTAACACTGCTCGGCCTTAAACCTTAGGTTTCCTCCATGCACCTTATTTCCCTGCTGATCACATATTTATCTTAGAATAAAGGATGAGCAGGAAAGGCAGGGAAGCCGGCGTTTCCCTACACGGCTGGTTTATGTATCTCTCCTCAGGGCCCGGTGCCCTGTGCCGTGCGTGGCCAGGCTGGAGCCGTGTTTCCGAAAGCGCGGATGCCTCCATCCATCCCTCCGTCCATGCCTCCATGCCTCCCTCACCCCACCTCCCCCAGCGCGGCTGGAGGCAAAGCGGGGCCGGGTCCTGCCCCCCGGGGCGGCCCTTCCCGGCGCGGGGGCGGGCGGCGGCCCCATCCCNCTGCACCGGTTTCGGCATCCAGGAGATCCTGGGCTTGAACAAGGAGCCGCCGTCGCACCCTCGGGCCGCCCTGGACTCGCTGCCCGCCGGGCACCTGCTGGCGGCCCGCTCCGTGCTCAGCCCCGCCGGGGTGGGCGGCGTGGGCATGGGGCTGCTGGGGGCCGGCGGCATCCCCGGCTTCTACACCCAGCCCACCTTCCTGGAGGTGCTCTCCGACCCCCAGGGCGTCCACCTGCAGCCCCTGGCCCGGGCCCCCGGGCAGCTGGACAGCAGCCAGACGGCCAGCTCAGGTAGGCACGGCCCGGC
>VXBO01013207.1:728823-775640 GCA_013400135.1 Rhinoptilus africanus
GCCGCGATCGCAACGAAACCTTCGGCCGGAGCCGCCGGACGGAGCGGAGCCGCCGGGCCCGGCCCTGCCCGGGGGTCCCCGGCCGGGAGGGAGCCCCAGCCCACGGCCGCCGCTGTCTCTCCGCAGATTCCGAGGATGTCTCCTCCAGCGACCGGAAAATGTCCAAATCCTCCCTAAACCAGAGCAAGAAACGAAAGAAGAGGCGGCACAGGTAAGCCAGCGGCCGCTGCCCCGCCGGATCCCGCCGCCCGCCTCCCCAGGCCACCGGGCACCGGCAGCTCCGAGCCACGGCGGTTCCGACCCGCTCCGGCCCGGCGAGAAACACCCCTCCCGGCACCGGCCGGCGGCCAGCCCTGGCGGCCCTGCGGCTTCTCGCCCGGGCCCTTTCCTTTTTCCTTTCTCCCCGTCCGAAATAAATGGTATTTGGGGACGTGCCTTTAGGGAGCAGGGGGGGATCGGCCACAGGTGGCTTTTAATTTAATTTTTCTGGCTGCGGATCCAGGTATCCCGAGCAGCCCGTGAGCATTTGGGCGGGATGCGGATCACCGGTGTTCAGGGGGGAAGAAAAAATAAATCGTCAACCTGTCCAAAACTGAAACAGTTAAATGATCGAAACCTGCTCCACGTATAGCCATCTTAATATTGGCTGTCAGCAAGAGAGATTTTCTATCAATGATTTAAATATTTTATTACTTATACATAAATGTTTTGGCAATAGATTAAATAGCTGGGAATCAGACACAGCCTGCAGAGAAGCTGAAGAAGGCTGGGGAATTGGTTAAGGAAACGAAGATCCGCTTTGGGAGATCCGGAGGGGATTTGATTTCACCTCAGGAACAGTCAGGGTTACTGACTTTGCCTGACTTCTCCCACCGTTAAAATGGAGTTGGATCATCTGTGCCTTATAAGCAGAAACAAAAAATCCCGTGCTGGGTTCTGGCATTGCTGTGGCCGGAGAGTCAGGACAAAGGAAGGCCAGACACCATCCACCGAGGGTGATTTAGGAATAATTAAATCAATCCTGCCACGATGCAGGACGGGTGGATTAAAAGATGCCCCAGTGAAAGCTTAGCAGGATGCGGGGTGGAAGGAGACCGACTGTCCCAGGAGACGTCCTGCTATGCGTGCACCAGGACGCTTGGGCTGGAGGGCTCATCCCAAATCCCGGGTCCCTTCCCAGGTAAATGTTCCCAGTTTGGGTGTTCTGGAGTAAATACCGGTTCGTTTTCTTTGTGGACCGGACAGGGCTGGGTGAAAACACGGTGGAGGCTGGTGTACAGGCGACAGACTGTGTGGGAGAGAGGAAACGAAATTTAGATTTGTTTTGTTTTCAGTTCCAGGCAGAAACAAACCTGCAACATTTAGCTGTAGTTGTATATTCTGTACTAAATTGTTAAAACCTCCAGTTGTATCAGGAATGGGCTGGGAGACCAGTAGTCGGGAATATCTGCAGGGTAGAGACACCATAAGGGAGAGTGGACTGTGCATTGTGAAAGGGACACGGGCTACCCAGGGACGAGAGCTGAAAGGGGAAAACTTCAGATGAATGTTAGGAAAAACCCTCCTGCCGGTGAGCCTTGCTGGGCTTCGGCATTCCGGTCAGAGGAGGGTGGAGAAGGCGGCTTGTAATCTAAGCTGAATCATAAATTGGAATGATTTTTCCTGTGGTCCCAGAGAGAGAAAATACGCGAGTTAATGTGCCTCTGCTGTCCCTAGAGTTTGCAGATTTGTCGGGGTTGAAGGGAAACTGTTTGAAACGAAAATAGATTTAGGAGTGAATTTAAAGAAGGACCTGATCACAGGCAGGTCCCTTGCATTTGCATGCTGCTTTTGTTAGTGATGTTATCGATCTGGTGGAACCCTTTCGATTCTGAATAGCGGAGACTATTTCTGAGATTTTCTGTTTATGTTCTCTGGAATTGTAAGGTTTTCTGAAATTTGTATGTATTTTAGAAAAATACTTTTTTCCCTCCTCTTTCCTTCCCCCTTCTGGGAGCTACGCGTTTCTTAGATTGGTAGTATATTTATATTGTTTACTTTGAACAAAGGCTGCAATTTGTTGTTGGGTTGGGGCTTTTTTTTGCCATTGAAGTGTTGTTAGTTTTTATCAAAAATTGGGTTTTGTGTAGTAGGCGTTTGCAGGGTGGGAGTTTTAACCCTCGGGAGAGTGGAAGTGGTCCGAGACCTCTCATCCATCCCCTGGAGAAGGGCTTTCATCCGTCTCGGCTTTCCAGCTGCTGATTTTTCAATCTGGTTGTCCCGAGCTGAGAACTGTCTGCGCAGAGGCGGGTTGGGCTGCTGCCCGCCCAGGGCGGTCCAGGAGGATTTCCAGAGGATAATGGGGTAATGCAAACTGGCAGAGAGCAGCTAATGGGATATCGGAGTGGAAGCAACCAGGGTAAAGGCAGAGGAATGGAGCTGGCACTGGCTGTCATGGGGAAGGACTGGTGAAAAGCAGTGGGGAGCAGAGTGGATAAAACCCTTGGAGGATTCAGCTGAGGACCAGGGCTCCAGGGGAGGATTATTTGCTCTCAGAGATCAGAGAGGCTAAGGACCATCAGCTGGGGAAGGGCTCAGCACCTCTCCAGGTGGGGTGCTGAGGGGGTACTGCTTTATCGCAGTGTGACTGTCAAAGGGTTAAGAAACCTTTGGATGCAAGAGGAGGAGTGGGTGGGTGTGCTGTAGGGGGTGGGAAGGGAAGCGGCAGGAGGCATAGGGACACCCCAAGATCCTCACAAGAGGCAGCAGGGTCTGAGCTGCAAGAGCAGCTGCCATCGCTGCTGGTTGTGGGTGCTCACTCCTGGGGAAGGACTGTCTCCAGAGGGAAGTCCCTGAAAGGGAAGGTGATTTGTAACTGTTTATAGCGCTGTCTTCTGGCATTTTCTGGTTCTCCTTTCACCCTGGCACCTGACCTTTTGTACACAGAAACACAGGAGATGAGGGGAAAAGCTATGCGTTAGCAGGTTACCCAGGTTTCTGTAGCTTCTGTGTCCATTTCTCTGACTCTTCATCATCTTTGCTGCTTCTTCTTGTGTTTTTTGATTAAAGAGTTTTACTCCCCTCAGGACAATCTTCACATCCTACCAACTGGAGGAGCTGGAAAAGGCCTTCAACGAGGCCCACTATCCTGACGTATATGCTAGAGAGATGTTGGCCATGAAAACAGAGTTGCCAGAAGACAGGATACAGGTAATCATATCTCTCGGACCCCCTTATATATCCTGCTCCTCTCAGCCATGTTCATCCTCCCCGAAGAAAAGCTAGTGGCATGGGAAGGCTGACATTGCTCTGAATAAACCTCCCCAGGCTGCCCACTCCCCTGCTCTGGATGGGTAGGCAGCCAGGTCAGCTGTTCTGGCAGATTTGTATTTTGTATATTTGTATATTGACATGTGCTGTACGTGGTGTGTTGTACTGGTGATTCGGGGTGTGTGTAACGGAGGCAATCCAAGACCACTGAAGGGGTGCTGGTGTGCAAGGAAAGACGGCAGGGTTTTGAGGACTTGGTGGTACAGGCAAGAAGAGAGCCTCCCAGAGACCGTGTCCCTCCACGCACTGGGAGGGAAAGAGCTCACCCCTGCTCCTTTGGGCACAGGAGGACGTGTAGGGATGCTGCAGGCAACTGGTACCGCTGTGGGTAGGTCCGCGGTGTGGGGATGATGGGTGGGTTCCAGTGAGGTGTTTGCACCGTCTCTGCACTTTCACTGCATTTGCCTCCTCAAGTGAAGCTTCCCTGAAAGTTTCTGGAGATAATTTTTTTATTATTTTTTAATGCTTAGTGTTTAATTGCATGCCATTCCTGTTGTGCCACTGTGGGGAGGTAGGAGGTGGCGGTGTGGAGTATCGCCACTGTGTGGTCAGTCCTCGGGTGGTAAGGAGCAGCCTGAGCCGCAGGGCTGCGCCAGCACCAGCCTTTAGTGTTCACAGCAGCCAGAATGCAAGCAGTTATTACAGCCCAAAAAGCTGGAGAAGACTTACCCCTGCTGTGTACGACATGGGAGGCACAATGTACTTGGCCAGACCAAACATGATGTTCACGAGAGTGGAATCCAGCAGCTTCTGCTGCCTCCCTTCTCCCCGTGCTCCGCTCCTGTCGGGTTGCTGCACAAGGCACAGAGCTGGAATGGCCAAGCCTTGAACCCTTTTTTGCTGGTGCAGGTGATGTTTCTTGGCTGGCTGGGAGATAAAGTGGTGTGGTCCCCCGTGCAGCATCAGTGGCTGCCTCTGTGGCTGGTGCGGACCAGATTTCTACAGTAGGCATTAGCCTGAGTCCCACATGGTGTTGGGAGGGTTCTGGTTTCCCTGGGTCCTCCTTCTGCTCACTCCCTCATGCATGCCCAGCGCCTGCCGATCTGTTCCTTCAGCCCGTGCTCTTTCTTTGTGATGGCCCCGGAGGCTGTTCCCTCATGGGTTTGGAAGGTAGTTCAGAGGGCACTTAGCATGATAACGCTGATGCTGGAAGATGCTGAGAATGTGCAGGGACAGGGAGATCCCCCTCACCACTCTCATTCTTGTGCTCAATCAAGAGTGATGTTTTTATAAAAGCAAGTTTTGCTTCTTATTCTTTTGTGCTGGCAGGAGTCCTACTGACCTAACAGCTTGTAGATAACCTGCACGCTGACAGGTTTTCCACCGGTCTTCAAAAATAATGGCCTGTTATCTGAAATCCTACCTGACGCATTAGGATTTTGCTCTGAGCAGCAGGCTGTGATGCTTTGCCTCTAGAGAGAGTGAGCTGGATGGAGGGTCACTTCTCCACTTGTGACCCTGTAGGACATCAAGAGGGGAGAGACCCGTTGGGCGTTTAGTGCTGCCTACACCCAACATCTGATGCTGGGCTGGAAAGAAAATACTTTGATTTTCCATAAAGGGCCTCTTCAAGGAAGAGGTTCATCTAGTGGCACAGAGCTGAGGGCCTCTGTTGTGTGTGAGGCAGAGGGAGATGTTGTTGCAGACAGTGCAGGGCTGGACACTGCATGTACTGCTTCAGCATCTAGAACATCCTTCTAGTGCTTTACCCAGTGTTTTTTCTGATTTGGAAGTGAAATAGTGGCTAACATATCTTGGCTGTCACTGACTTGCTGCCAGCAAGTCATTCTGCTGCTGGTTAATGAACAACTGCCTACTCTTCCTGTACTGCAGAAATTTTAAACCTTGGAGTGCTCCTTACCATGACCCCTCTGCCCTAGAGATCAGGTTAGACTGGGACAGCCGAAGCACTGCCTGCTGTGGCTGTTCTGAACATCAGGTGTTGCTAATGGCACATGTATTCCAGGAGAAAGTGCTTGTGAGGAACACTTTGGCTCATCTTGAGACGGAAATCAGGAGAAGCAGCAGAAGTTCTGTGGTATCTGTTGTGTGAGAGCGTGAGCACTCTGACAGAGTGAGCACTGGGGTCACCTAAGAGTCCCAAGCGCAGCTGATCTTTCCAGTGGCTCAGCACCCAGTTGTCCTTTATCATATATTCTATGAAGTTTCCTTGTCCATACTTTTTCGTGTGTCACAAGCCATGACAAGATGATTCTCAACCCTAGTCATGCTTCTTGGTATTTCACTTCATGTTCCCTTTCAACTTTAGCCCCTTTTGTATGAGTCTAATTCTTTCCCCCTTGTTATGATGTTCACACTCTCTAAATAAATCTAAGCTATTTCTTCTCCTGGCTGTCACTTTTGGTTTTCATCATTGCTTAAGCAAGCTGTGAAGATTTTTTCTTAAATCATTCTTCATAAATCACACGCTAGTCTCTTAAACATGTGGTTGTTCTTCTGTGAAGCCCATCCTGCCTGTCAGCCTTCCTGGAGATAAGGGACCACATGCCTACAGCCACACACCGGGTGTGTTCGCACCAGTTCAGCTGGACTTCTGAGGCCTTGCACAAACAGCCTCGGATTAGCACTGGTCTACTTGTTTCCACATTTCTTTCTTTCTATTTATCTAATTCAGTCACTTCAAGCTTTTTTTAGACAGATTTTTTTTTTCCCCTCCTCAGGATTTTCCCTTCCGTGTTCTGGGTTTCGTATGGCATTTTAATAACTTTGGCTAACAAGCATAATAATGGCCCTACCAGCTTTGAGACTGGCAGGAGGTGGATGTTAGAGAAGAGTATGAAAGCAGGGCAGCTATCTAGTGATACTTACTGAGTACTTCGACAGCCTCCTGTGATCTTAAACTTATATATATCTTCATGTCCTGCAGCAAGAAGTTCTGCAGCAGAACTGCACGAGTGAAGTAAATCTTGCTTTGAATCTCTTAGCATCATTTAATGCCCCTTGGAAGAAACAGCTGACAATGAAGTTTTATTCCCTTCTTCATAATATTTATAATTTCATGTCATCGTATTTTTTTTCCCCCTGCATGTGTTTCTGACTTCTTGAGGGAGCTCCATATTTTTGCATTTTCGTTGTAGCTTGCAGTTCCTCCCATCTTACAACATTGTTCTCTCCCTCTTGTAGGTCTTTAATGAAAGTGTTTTCTAAGATTGTTGAGAGCATCACATGCTGTGGACTTTCACAGCATTTCATGTGGGTTCCCACTGGATCCACACCTAAGAGTGATATCTACCCCTTATTTTCATTCATGGAATTATTTCTCAGGAGGTAGTAGTCAAAGAGAAAGTAAATCACCTATGAAATTCAATATGAAGGTGAAATTCAAAGAGTGCAATTGAGAAAATGATATATAGGAACTGCTTGCATGTGAAACCTTCAGCAGAACACTACAAATAGCCATCAGAGGCCAAGGAAGTTATTGGTTTGAGAGGACATTGAATTCAGGAAAAAATATTCAAATCCTCCAGTTAAAGAAAAGGTGGATGTGTTTTTTTTTTTTCAAGGCAGCACTCATTCACATTGCATGCATCTCCCTCCCATATTGAGCTGGCTGCTCCTGGAGGGAACGTGAGCATCCTCCCATTGGGCGATGTGGGAAAAGAATTTAATTTTCCTAAGCGAGACACTTTGCACAAGTCAGACCAGATGTTACTGTGGCCATTTTGCAAGATACTTGAAAAAGACTAGGTTAATTATTGTATTTGAAAGAATATTCAGAAGAGTTGGAGTGCAGATATTGGAATAAACCCAGACCATTCCTTAAAATCCAGGTGAGGTAAGTAGATTCCTGTGGGCAAGTATATCCTTAATAGGCAACTTGAAGTATTCAGAATGGCCTCAAGCTGACAAGTATTCTGACACCTGACTTAAATCAGTGTATGTCTCACAACAGATACTCTTAAGTGTAATGTGATTTTAGGTAAGTTATCCCTATTGAATTTATTAATATGTGACAGTTCCAAACTTTAACACCAGTAACAACAATATTAAAGTTCAGTAACACTTTGATTTGGGATTATTGAAATGGCTGTGTATGTTTATCATTACAGTATGTCTCCTACTGATCCAAAAAATCGATTAATCAGTTCAGTATTTCCAAAAAGGAAGATCCTGACTGCCATTGCAGGGACACTAGATTTGCCTTTTAAGGAACTAATCAATTAAAAAAGGGAATAAATGTGCTAAAAATAGTCAATTCTTGTTGTTATGTATATGATTGTATAGTAATTATATGAACGAAGAATTTGAGGACAAATAAATTGCTCACGTAAGCAAGAGGAACTCCAAGGAGATGCTGGTGCCATGTGTGAGAAGTTCGGGCTGTCTGTGTATCCAGCAAGCTTTGTGAGCCAGCTAAGAGATCAATTTTGGCTAAAAACAAACCAAAGCCAACTAAAGCTCTAATTGAAAATGTATTGTTCTAGCCACTATCGAATTAACACATTTCAGTATCACTGTGTAGCCCCTTAGGAGTTGAATGGGGATGGAGGAATCAGGAGGGGTGGTCATTTGGAGGGAAGTATTCCTACCAAGAGTATTTTTCCAGAACAAGAGACTTACCTTGCTTCAGTTTTGCGAAAACATTCTGTATTTAGAGGTGAGCGTAATTTGGAAAGGCCTGAGGAACCCGTGTTGTGCTGAACAGGAGCTCAGCAGTGAACCCATGGAGTCCCCTCAAGAAATGTGAGAGAAAGTGTGAAGGAAAAATTGGCTTTATGCAGCTTTAGCAGCCCTGGCTTCTCCCCTGCCCGCCAGCTTTTCCTGCTGGCTGCAGAGAGTTGAATTGTAGTCCTAACCCCATGGTGTAAGTGTGGAATGGGGATGGTTGCTCCATGCAGTTGCTGACCTTTCCTGAATCTGTGCCTGGAAAGGCCACCAAGGGGTTTCTTAGTGCTGCAGAAGGTAGTGGCAGTGTTGGTTTTTCTACCCTTATGCTTGTCACTGTTGCTCTCATTAAGTGAGGACCTGTCTATTCTTGATAAAGCTTTGGGTGACTCTCACACTTAGAAGAGAGGAAGGCCAGCACAAGGCACAGTGCCAGCGGGTTCCCACCTGTATCTCTGTACAGCACCTTCCTGGAGATCATGTTGCTGGAGGGAAATTACCAGAGCCATTAGGGCGATTGGAGGTAGATTACCAAGGTAATGGAGAATCTGAAAGTGTCACTGCTGTGTGAGCCAACCATTTCAGTATCTCAATATTTTTTAAGAACCCTGCAAACCCTGCGAGAGGTTAATAACGAAATAGAGCTGAACTATTTCAGTGCTGGCTACCTTTGCCAGTAATTCCTGAGCACTGGGGCAAGCCACGGCAGAGTGATACCAGATAAGTGTCATTAACTTCCCCTATGCTTTTGGAAATGCAGGAAGTATACAAGCGAGAGTAATAAAACTAATCAAACTTACTGGCTTGGTGAGAATATTATTATGATTTTTCATGGCGTATGGTGCATCTCTGCCTCCATGTCTTTAATTGGTATGTGAGGAGTTCATCCACTTTGCTGCCTCTTCAATAACATGCTTGTTTAGTTGATCTAAATTCATATTCATTTCAATTTTTCAATTAAGAGTTGTTTAATTTGGCCCTTTCTGTAATGGAGTGTTTTCATTACCCTTTATCTATGGCCTGTTTTCAGTCCATGTGCTAGAACTTCGTTTACAAGTTAATTACCAGAGCTGCAAACAGAGGGGCTGGGTGATGGGCAAGAGCAGGGGCCCAGGCAAGCCTCCCAAAAGGGCTTACTGTCTGAAAAATCTTATACTGTGTGCCTTTGGACAGAGGAAGAAAAGAAAATGTGGCAGGAGGCAGGAAGGAAAACGGAGAGCCGGGAACCCTCTGCACATTGCTGGACCGTGCAGGTTACCTGCCCAGCTTGTGGGATTTACCCTGCTACTGCTGGGGCGGTAGGTGCTGTTTAAAAGGGTGTTTTTTTTAGTGCAGAGGCGGAGGTATAGAGTTATGAATATTTTGTATACCCAGATACTGCTTTATCCCTCGATGTTCAGTCCCTGAGTTGCTTCAGCCACTGACCCATTTTCTAAATGAAACAGAAAAAACAAATAAGACCAAACTTATATGTCCTTGTGCCTTGTGCTCTGTGCCTTGCAAGGTGTTTACGGCTGTCAGAGCGTAAGGGACAGTGTGATCTTGATGTGCTTCTCCACAGGATCAGGAGGGAAATGGGGCTTTGCGGTGGCAGCTCCTTCCTCATTCTCTCCGTGGTTTGGAGAGCCCACCACTGAGAGTCAGATACCTTCAAGAGTTGGGACATTTCATTTCCCTGCAAGAGGAAAGACAGGCAGGCAACAAAATACGCTTTAGCCCACTGCTGTGGAGTGCCTTGGCAAAGACTTTCTCCATCATGGTCAGGAGAATGAGGAATGGCTTTGCAGGCTTAATGCCAGGCTGTGACAACTCTTCCCTGCATTTATACCCCTATTTTCTTAACAACAGTAGGTTAAGGGTAACAGTCCCCAGAGTTAGCTTAGGCACTGTGGTTCCTCAGTCACTGAAGCTCTTCTGGAAATGCTGCCCTAAATCCCTGTGCTGGGCACACTTGCATTATCTCCTTCTTTTAATCATGAACTTTCTTTTCTCTCTTCTAATACCACTGCAGTTTTTCACAACTGATTTTTTTAAAAATAATTGTTCAGCCCACCAAGTTCAATAGTTAATTCCTCTCCAGCCTTAGGATGCCCGGCAGAAGGATCAGCTGACGGTTGTATGTTCAGGTTTTCCTTTAATGGCCCTTTATTATAAAGTTTTCTTCCTTTCCTGATTTTGAATAGAGATTTTTTTAACAGTTCAATAACACAAGCACTTTAGAGACACAGTTAATTTACTCTCCCTTTTATTTCTTAATGGATCTATTTTTCTCTGTAGTGTTTGTTTTTTACCCTGATAGGTCTCAACAAGTTCTGATTCTTCTCTGGCTGCACAAACCTCCTCTGCCTGCCTTTTCATTGCCCTTCCTTGTGGGTGTTCTGCAAGCCAGGTTTTGCACAGGCCTGTGCAGTGTTGAGAAGTCTAGTGCTCAACAGACTTACAGATGACCCTGATCTCTGCATGCTTGAAGGTGACAGGTCCTTCTGTGGAGAAGAAAAGAGGAACTGAGTTGGAGAACAAGCTGTCACTACAATGTCCTACAGCAAAGGTGGGTCCCAGAGACCACCTTCATCAGAGGCTTTGAGAAAGCATTAGATGCTCTCCTGTCTACTCTGAGTGGCGTTGCTCTGGGAGCAGCAAGAGATGTTCAGTTTGGGACCTGCCTGGTGTGAGAAGCACAGTTTGCTCCCTACTTTCTGTTTCAGTGGGTCTCTGCTCAAAGGCAGAGCTGAAACTTTGGCTGGTAGTTATTAGAGCTTTCAGCTACACTTTTCTCTCCAAATTCATAGCAAGGGAATGCAAGCGAAACATTGCTTATACCTGTCACCATCCTGTGACTTACATAAAGGCCCATGTTGTACATTCATAAACATGGGTATTGTGTCCCCTCCATGGTCTAGAAGTAACCTACTGACTGACTCCTGCCTGGCTGTTGGAGCTGCCCTGCTACAATGCGGATAAGCAGCAGCGCTTTGCCAGGCTGGGTTAGCCCCTACCTGTGTTGTTCAGCCAGGGCAGTGCAGCCAGTCTGCCCACCCATGCCTCTGGGAAGCTCTGGTTCACCTGCAGCTGTGGGGTCTGCCACTGGGGGAAATAATACCTTCTCATCCATGCCACCCTTTCCTCTCTAAAGGCACTACTTGGGTCACCCAGAGGGAGGCTGAGCTGTGAGGGTTGTTGGGAAACAAGCCCTTGGAAGAATCTAGACAACCCATCCATGTAAATATATACGATGAGTATCTGTGCTGGCCACTGCTCTTAGCCAGATGTGCCAGTGGTGTCCATTCCAAAATAACTTGTTTTATGTCTATTAGGTGTTTCTTATATCTGTGGGTCCCTTCATATCTTTGGCTTCACTGCCATCCTTCCAACTCAGAGTCCCCCATAACTCACTACAGCACCCACCATTTGTTAGTTCATAGAATCACAGAATGTGTTGGGTTGGAAAGGACCTTTAAAGGCCATCTAGTCCATCCTCCCTGCAGTAAACAGGGACATCTTCAACTAGATCAGGTTGCTCAGAGCCTCATCAAGCCTGGCCTTCTATGCCTTCAGGGATGGGGCCTCCACCACCTCTCTGGGCAACCTGTTCCAGTGTCTCACCACCCTCATCGTAAAGAACTTCTTCCTAATGTCTAATCTAAACCTACCCTCCTCTAGCTTAAAACCATTGCCCCTCGTCCTATCGCTAATTGCCCTTGCAAACAGCCCCTCCCCAGCTTTCCTGTAGGCCCCCTTCAGGTACTGGAAGGCTGCTATAAGGTCTCTCCAGAACCTTCTCTTCTCCAGGCTGAACAACCTCAACTCTCTCAGCCTGTCTTCACAGGAGAGGTGTCCAGCTCTTTGATCATCTTCGTGGCCCTCCTCTGGACCCGCTCCAACGGGTCCCTGTCTTTCTTATTTGATTGGATCAGCTTGAGCTTATATGATGACCATGACTGAGATCAAAGCTTCAGTGGCTAAGTGACAACTGAGGAAGGGTCCCTGCCTGGGAGATCTTAGCTTGGGTGGACTAGGCATGCAGGATATCTGGGAATGTCCTGGTGAGCTCGGATGTGCTGCCCTGGTGCGAGCAGCATGCACGAGTAGGTTGCACGTTGCCAGCTCTGCAGGTCACACCATTAGCTGTGCTGTGCACTAGTTCGAGCCGACAATGTTGTCTGCAGGTGTCAGTGGCACAGCAGCAGCCCCTGCCTGGAGCATGAGTCTTCTGCAGCGGTATGGTGTCACATGAAAACTCCTGGAATTGTGAATTGCCCAAAGAAGGTTAAGGGTACACAGAGCTGAGGAACTTGTGGAGCCAGGAGCAGGCATGTGGCAGGAGCAGAGCACTGAAGGGCCACCCCAGTGCAGCTGATGTAACTGCCAGCCCTGACCTCTTGAGTGGTGGTCAGGGGGACAGACCACTGTTCTGGGCTGCTCTTTGGCTCTGGTGGTCCTCCTCCTTTCCCAGACTCAAGAGAGCCTGGTGAAGGATTTACTGAGGTTGGGAGATCAGATACCTCTTATTGCATGAGCAAGGAATTGCAAACACCATCCTTAGTATGTGTCTTCCTAAGGGAAGATTGTAAAGGACTGCAACTTTCTGCTTTTGGTGCTCAGTCCAAGCTGCTGCATGGAAACTTAGTACAAGGTGTTACAGCAGTTTACAAACATGACACATTTCTGTAGATATCTTCCAGCTAATGCTTTAATGCACCAAGAGTTCCCATGCACTGGTGAGCCTGCGCTGTAGCCCTCAGGGGCTTTGCAGGCTGTCCCCATGCACGCAGGGATGGGCTTCAGCCTTATCTACAGAAATGGTGGGCAGCAGGTTGTGCTGCAGACACCATCTCCTGCTGGTGCACAGCCTCTGGATCCTACGTTTTTTCCTGGAGGAGGACAGAGATCACCTTTGCCCTTTGCTCTGTGTCTACTGATAAAAGAAAGGACAACATGCAGCTGCTTCTGGCATGCAAGGGGCAGCCCCAGAGCAGCTCCGCAGCCTCTGAGGAATGCTGGCATCCCAAGCTCTGATTTTGGTGCCCACTGAAAGGCATCATGAAGAGGATGTGACATTTCTCCTCCGACTGCCCTGACTTGTCTTGCTCTAACACGAAGGTGGTAATATTGTGTGTCTCTGCATGTTCACAGAGTGCACTGCATATGGATGTTTATGAAGACCTGTGCTAAGGTTTCCTCTGTGCCAGAGGACCTGCAGAGCAGTGTTAGTGGGGGAAAAGGAGGCAAAATTAAACCATATAGGCAGGATAGCAGCTTGGTTAACGGAGCCAGGCATTGTGAGCACACAAAGGATGGATGTTCAGTATCACCCTTTGTGACAATGACAAATGTCTCCCTGGGTTTGTGTGGACTAGAATGATGGGTGCACTCTTACCAGCTTTCCTGTGACTGTCATGTGCCCATGATCCTGGTGTTTTTCCTGTTTTTCAATCAGCATGTTAGGAAAAGAGGAATTTGGGTGTTCATCTGCCATGTCCCAACATCTAGCAGCCTGTATGGAGCTGTAGGTCCAGCTAAGCTGCTGGTCAGCTGGCATCATGGCCGTGAAGGAGTCAATGTCTCAGGGATGCATTTGCTGTGCACGTGTGTTGCACAGATGGAGTGTTTTCTGAACCACTGATCTCACTATTCCTACCATGCACATTGTGTGCACGCTTGTTTTTCTTTGGGGAAGATGGGAGCCCTGCATCTGATAAAGTTCTCCACTTTTTGAAGGTTACAACAAGTGAGAAAACATGTTGCCACCACATGAGTTGGCAAGGCCAGATGAAACCCCCAGATTTGCCAAGTAGACATAGTTTAAGATGCATTCCCTGGTCAAGAGGGATTTTACAGCTTTGGCTGCGTAAGTCAGATAAATTGCAACAAGTAGCTATACTTGGCCCACTTAGTGCTTATTACGAGCAGGATTCAGAGGCAGGCATGGACAGCAGGACAGGTGACATGGTAATAGCATGTACATTTTTGCTGGGTGCCATATTAAGCGCATATTTGTTGCATGCCCTGTGCTAGTTTAGCTTAAAGGAGACCCAAGCTTGGATGAACCATTGTGTCTTTGCTGGAGGGGGATGAGTATTGTCTCACAGCTCATCTCAGTATGTCTGGTTGGACCTGTTAGCCGAGTAGGTCGGACAGACTCCAGCTATGAGCAGGAATGGCTTTTGTCATGTTGTGTACGGGAATTGCTCTTTCTAATGTGAGCTCAGAAAGCTCTTTCCCAGTGTTTAGTAAAAGGAGGGGTGATGAGTCCTGCGATCAGCCATGCAGCCCATGTGCAACCTTTACTGCTCTCATTTAACTTCATACCCACTTTACACCAGCCGTAGAAAGTGATGTCACCATAAACAGTGCCAGTAATTTTGACATTACATTTGAAAAGACAGCAATAAACTGTTTCCAGGCTTACACAAGCAGTGCAGTCTCCACCAGCAGCCTGGGGACAGGAAGCTTTCCAGCGTTGATGACTACAGGGGAGGGTTTTGGAGAAGCCCCAGGACCCAGGCAGACCTTAGACTCTTGTCACAATTCATTATAAAGCCTCAGGGCCCGTGAGTGCGGATGGGGACATGCTCTAAGGGAGATATGAGGCCATTCTTTGCAGTGCTCACATTCTCGGGTTGGGCCCAGCCAGGGCCACTGGCCCTGTTTGATATGACAGTGAGGACATTCCTGTTTTTTCGGAGGAGGTTTTCATTTTGACTGCTCTCGTTGTAGAGTCTTGGGTTGGAAAGTAAGAAGGTAGAAAGGGAGATGAGTAGTTGTCAGGAGGAACCAAGTGCTGAGATGTCGGCAGGGCTCCGGGCAGGGAGGTGAGCTGGAGGTGTTCTGTGGTCTGCAGCTGGACCCACCAAAGGGCTTCAGGTGGGAAATGACAGGTATGCCACTAGGCTTGGTTTTAGCAGCAGTGTTCTGCTGTGAGGGGGATAGTGGACCTGACCGTATTTTTCTAGCCCAGGTAATCAGTATGCAGGCAGAGGTGTGAAGAGATACAGAGAAATAGAGCTTCTCGGTGCCAGTGCGTGGCTGTGCATGCAGCAAGGTGACAGGATCAGTCCAGAGCAGTGTGGTGGGGACAGGGACGTAAGCAACTACAGGGTATTGGTGTAGATGTCTAGATGTTTCCCATGGCAGCAAATACCACAGAGGGAAGAGATCTGGTAGATGAGTGTGAGAATTTGAGCTGCTGCACAGTTCAGCCCGAAATGGCTCGATCCAAGGCAACGTCACAGGAGAAGTCCAGGAAGCTGCCAGGCTGCCTGGCTGGGCAGGACACGGTTTCTCTGCTGTGCCCTCTCTTGACGAGCTCAGTGTCAGAAATGGCTTCTTTGCAGGGATCGTACGGAGGAGCAGTTCGGTTCCCCGAAGCTGAAGGTTTGCGCCAGGGGAATTGTCAGAGAGCAAAGAAGATATGCCTGTTAGTCCATGGGCAGGGGAGATGGTGTCAGTATTGCTTCTGGCGTGACTTGAGATTTTGACCCTTGCCTCAGTGGCCGGTTTGCCAACAGCCGTGTGTGTGGGCTCCCCACGGCCTGGCAAAGGCATCTGCTGGTGGGGCGAGCGCTGGTGTGTCTGTGCGTGTGTGCGGACCAGCATCTGCTTGGGGCCATCTAGCGGGCACCTCAGCGGGCACTGCTTTGGGCTGGGGCACTCTTGTGCTCCCTAAAGCGTGTTACTTGAAAGACCCCTGCTGAAATGCTGTGTCAAAGGCAGTATGTGAGATTTAATGAAACAAAAATTCCCCATTACCAAGCCTGGAATTTTCCTTTAAGAGATGAGGAATGCTTGAGCAGGAAAAATAACATTTTTTTACTAGAAAGACAAAAAAAGGCCACTACCAATTCTCCTGTCTGTTTGCCTCAGCTTGGAAAGTAGCAGACAAGACAATGAGTGTAACCAGTGAAAATTTTAGGTTGAAACAATACAGAAACAATACACAGTAACACACTACATGCCTTAAAATATCCCTTTGCTAATTCAGATTCCTGGCTCATGGCCAACCTCAGAGATATTTCTCTCTTTAGCAGGCAATGTTTCAGGAGCTGATTAGGTAAACAAACTAACTAATATGATGAATGTGGATAACAAGGACACATTGAGTCTCACGTCCCTTTGCAAAATGAGAGATTCCTCCTACTACAATTTGCTTTTCTGCATCATCAATAATCCGAAGAAGTATCGGTCATCATTTGTGATTCAGAGGAAGAAAGTGGCAAGAATAACCTTGCCGGTTTTGACTCCGAAGTGTTGCAACCCTGCGGATGAGCACAGAGTGCCTCAAGTCTTACTGCTTTGGGCAATGGGCACCAAGGATGAAAATTAGATGATGATTAAGGCTAGAAACATCCCCATCTATAAGGCTTTACAATACGGCTGATTTTGGTAAAAGAGCCTCAAAAGAACGGATATGTGGCAAAAGGATCCAGGAGATGACACTGAAGGTGCTGGCATTTGCTGCTGTCTTGGTTCACAGGCTGTGGCTGCTCTTGGAGGAAACAGTGTCAGTGTGATGTGCCCAGTGGGGTTAGAGAGAGGAAAGCAAGTGAGAAGGAACGTGTGTGGTCCACAGCCACATCAATAAAGCATTTCACAAAGCTGAGCCAATCCCCATGATGGGAAGGGGCAAGAGGAAATACAGACAAACCTAAACGTTGCTTGAAGCAGACTGAATTTTACAGAGCTGGAGGAAGTTGTAGAATAGATATCTCCAAAGCAAAGACAACAAGAAGCCAGTTCTCTGACACAGAATACCAAAACTGCAAATAAATGTAAGTGTAAGGGTGAAACCCTTTCCAGGAAAAGTGAGGTGCCAATAATAAATAACTGCATATTTGGAAGTTGTGGCTGATGTACCAACACAGATGAAAATACCTCAGAATTACTAAAACTGGTGTGTAAGTCAGCTCAGAATCAAGGCATGGGAAAATGGTAACAGCATGGTAGCGTGTCAAGAAGTTTGAAGAACGCAGTGAGATATTCTCCCAGAAGAAAGTCCCACTGATGGAGCCATCTGAATGAGGGCAAAATCCTGAGAACGCTCCACGGGGATAATTCTGCTGATCTGAAATGGCATGGGGACTGCCGGTGCCGTGCTGGAGCTCTTCTCTCTGTTCTCCTCGGGGTGGGCTTGTGGCAGAGGTGCCGGGCTACAGTCTGATCCCAGCAATATGCAGTATTGAGCACCACTGGTTTACTCAACTTCATGCCTGAGATGAAGATATTGTTCCTGGTATGAAAGAAAGATGGCCAGTCCTCCAGATTTCTGTTCTGCTATAAATTCTGGGATTTCAAACTCTCCCTTTTCCTAGTCAAAAACAAGAGGAAATTCCCATCAAATGACAAAAATTGGTTTGGGAAATTTCAGAGTGATCTTACTGAGGTGTCGATGTCATTTTGATTTTCCCATTTGGCTTTAAAGCATAGATTTTGCATGTCTTAGATGGCCAAGATTAAAATACAGCATTCAGGAGAAATCCATAGATAATTTTGATTACACTCCCACTGGCCGGATGCAGTTTTTCCTCTGTGATTGAATCAGCATTTTTTGATTGAAAATATTCCACCAGCTCTAGTCAAAATTGGGCTGCCAGCTGGCAAAGCTTCTGCTGGCTCCAGCATTTGCGTGGCCCTGCCGTGGGAAAGGAGATGCTCCAGGGCAGCAGGTTTAGTGTCAGTGGGCAGCGCTGGGGCAGGCTGAGACCTGGCCAGAGAGAAGGGCAGGGGAGCATGAGGCAGTGGGGGAGATGTCTGGGGCATCAAGACAGGAGGGAGTGAAAAGGGAGTGGTGGTAAAAGCATGAACGAAGAGGCACCTGGATAGAAGAAGACAGAGGAGAGTTTAAAAAGTTGCCCACTTGGTACTTGATGGAAAAACCTGTTCCTGGCTGAGATCCCAGGTGGCAACTGATGACAAAACAGCTGTGCAGAGCGGAGCTCATGCATACATGGAAGGATGTCACTGCAGCCCCAAACCAAGCTAGATTTGCAGGTGCTGGCCCTTGGGTTGTGCAGGAATTTCTCCCTGAAGCCAAGGGAGACAGGAGCTCTGTAGCGAGGGACATAACTATACCAGTTTATCCAGGGCAGAGCAGGCAGGATCCCTCTCCTGGTTCCAGTGGGTCGAGCCGCCCCTTCAGAGCATGGAGGTGTCGGGGGTGGCTGCCCCACCACTCTGGTCTGGCGGGTGAGAAGGAACCACAGGGATTTGTGCTGAGGTTGGGGAGGGAATGAGCCAGTTGGGGAGGAATGAGCCAGTCCCCTCCAGCTCTGCCCTCCGGGCTCTGGGAGTGGGAGGAACATGTGGCCTGGAGTGAGAGACCCTGCCAGCATCCTGCTGACTACACCACCGAGCAAACCCACGTCTCACGCAGGCACGCAGGACCCACAGAGAGAGGAAGCTGTGCGCTCCCAAGGGTCCTTGCTCAGGCCCCGGTGGATTCACAGCCACCCGTGGTCTGGGGGTTACATATCGGCAGTATGAAAGTGTAAATCAGACTGTTTATTATGCAGAGGGGGTGGCAGCGTGGTGAAGCAGCCTGGCTGTAAAATCCCCTCTGACATGCACAGAGTGTCTTCTGCTGGGAGAAGCTGGGATCACAGCCGCTGGGACCACCACCCCACGCACCCCACAGAGCTCCCTGCGGGGCCAGGCTGGCCGGGCTCCCCGGAACAGCCAGGGCAGACTGTCACAGGCGCTAGCAAGCCACCCACCTACCCTGCAGCTCTTCCCCATAAGGATTCCATGCTGGCAGTTTCCCTCTGCACAGGTAGAAGAGGCGAGCTTGCCTTGCCAGCTGAGAGCAGGACATCACTCCGCGGCATCAATCTCATGGTCCCCACGGCACAGCTGGGGGTCTGCCCCAGTCCCCCCCACTGCAGCCTGAGCTCCCCCACGGCTAGGGGCGGTGGGGACAAGAGAGGGTTAAGCTGTCAGCTCTGTAATGTTAAACAGGTGTCAAAGGCACCTCCATATATCTGCAGATTGAAATCAAATTCTTCGCAGTATAAAAAGATAAATTACCCAGGCGATTCCCGCCTCATCCCACTCATCAGGCCAGCGCCAGACGGCAAGCAATTTTTTTTTTTAATGTGCTAACGACCTAATCAAGCAATCAAGTCGGAGAAGATTGCGGAGTGACCCCGAGCATCCATCTGCCAGCGAGACCCCGCCATTCATTTCCATTCTGCCGTGTGCTTTCCGGGAAAGAGAGGGAAAAAAATAGAAAAGAAAAAAAAATCCTAAACAAATTAACACCCAATTTTCTGTGAGTCTAATTAGTTAAATGAGGAGGTGTTTGGGGTGTCCGCCGGGAGGGAGGGGCTGCCTCTCAGAGAGGGGCCTGGTAACTCCATGGCATTAATTAGCGCAGGTCAATGGCGTGGTTCCCTGGGGACCAGCTGCTTTAATTTCCCGTGATATTTCAGTGCCTGAGGCCCATCGATTCAAACTGAAATTAACTTATTTTTCAATCAGGCCTGGGCTGCCCCTGGGGCTGACTCTTCCTTTGCCTCCTTCTGAATAGACCTCGAGCAATTTTTCATCTAAAGCTGATGCCTCTGCTCGGCAGAAAGGGAGGGGAGCTGGGGAGGGAGGAGGGCGAGGGAGACAAGAGGAATGGAAATCGGAGAGAGAGCGCTAATAGATTTCTGCGAGCATCTCGCCCCTCCCTCCATTGCCGCCTGCCTCTCTGCTCGCTGCCCCCCAGGTCACAGCTCAGAGATTATTCTGCCAATTTTCTGAGAAGATGAGGGGCTTTTCAAACTGGGAATTCAGGACGAAGCGCACAGATCAGCTTCTCCCTTCTCCCTCCTCTCCTGAGCATCCACCCCCATCCCAGCCCTCCCTGCAGGCACCGCTGCCTGCAGCCCTGCGCCGCAGCTCAGACACCCAGTAAATAAATGAAAGAAAATCCCAGGCACGAGCGCCAAAAGCTGCTAGAAAAAGATGCCGCGGTGGCAAATTAATTACATCCTGCGGAGAGGGATGGGACCTGCTCTCACACTTGGCCCTCACTGCTCCTGCAAAGGAGGGCGGGAGAGATACCCAGCGGCTGCTGCATCGGGGAAGAGGTCACAGTGCTTTTGGGATGAGCATCTACACATCTGCCTTCATCCTGCTGCACAAGCACACAGGTGTTCCCATGTAGGAATGTGACTGACACACGTCCCTCCCAAAAAACCCATACTTCTCCTTGTTGCCCCCCCAGGTTTGGTTCCAGAACCGCCGGGCCAAGTGGCGGAAGAGGGAGAAGTGCTGGGGCAGGAGCAGCGTGATGGCTGAGTACGGGCTCTACGGTGCCATGGTGCGTCACTCCATCCCTCTGCCTGAGTCCATCCTCAAGTCTGCCAAGGATGGCATCATGGAGTCCTGCGCCCCTTGGCTCCTGGGTAAGAGAGCAGCCACCTTCGTGGGGGATGGCGAGTGGGTTGAGACAAAGTGGGGGGGGATGTGAGAAAGAAACCGAAGCTATGTCGAAAACATGAGTGGAGGGCGGCGGGGCAAGGTCCTCCCACCCTGCTGCCCTCCACCACCCCATCCCTCAATGGCCCCCATCAATAGGGTCTGACCACTCATCCCAAATCCATGCTGGTCCTTGGATCCTGCAGAAATTTGCCCCCCGTGCTCAGGCTGACGTTAGCCTTTGCCTCCCGTGGCACGAGCCTCGTTATGCCCAGCCCTGGAGCAGGGGCTCCAACCCTTGCCCAAGGCAGGAGATCATCTCAGTCTGAGTAGCACGGCCCTGTGATGCTGTGTGGAGTGCCAGGACCCTCAAACGCTCTCTCCTTGCCCCCAGTCCCAGGGGGAACATGCTACTGCCTCCTCCTGCTCTTGGCACCTGGGGGAGCTGCATTTCTGCCTGGTTTTGCCTGCTTTTCCGTGCAGACATGGAGGTAGCAGCTATCTTACCACGCTCCTGCTCTTTGCTTCCTGCTTTCTGACCTTTCAGACTGGTTCTGCCCCAAAACTAGCGTCTGGCATCTTGACCATAGTCTGTGCTGTCCTTCTATCTGTGTCAAACTGGGAGAGGCAGAGGGGTGGGCTGTGTGAGGAGCGGGCTGGTACAGGAACAGGCAATGGAGGATCTCCCTCCCCAGCCTCGGTGGGGCTTGGGCAATTGTACTGCTGTCTGAGACCCTTGTCCCCGTGTGTCCCCCCAGGCTAGCTTTAGGTTCACAGGGAGAAGTGAAGGGGAGAGTAATTATAGACCTCTGCGGGCAGCCCCGAGGCCATGGGGCTGCCCTCGCGCGGGGGCCAGGGCGAGCGGCTCGCCGAGACTGCTGCGTGGAGCGAGGGTTTCTGCTTTTCCTTAATTCTGGCCTCTCTTTATCTTTGCTGTTTTCAGTTCAAGATGGCTTTCCCATGCCCAGGCGCTTTTCTAAACCCGAATACCAACAATTCTTTTTAGGGATGCACAAAAAGTCTCTGGAGGCAGCGGCTGAGGCGGGGAGGAAGACGGAGGTGGAGCGCCAGGCCCTGCCCAAGCTTGACAAGGGTGACAAGGAAGAGAGAGGCCCGGATCCCAAAACCACCATTTCCCAGGAGGAACTGAGAGAAAACAGCATTGCCGCCCTCAGGGCCAAAGCTCAGGAGCACAGCACCAAAGTCCTGGGGACCATCGCCGGAGACACTCCGGCCCCGGGCAGGAAATCGGAGACAGGGGAGGAGGCGGCAGCAACTGAGGATGAGAGACAGACGGAGAAGCTGAACTCGTCGCAGAAGGAGGAGAAGCTGATCTAGGGGGGGAGGAGGTGGCGGAAGCCAGCCCCAACAGACACTGTCTCCTCCGGGGACGGCCAGGCCCCCCGGCCCCCCCTGCCCGGGGAGCGGGGCCCCGGTCTCTGCGCCTGGGGCTGCCTGGCAGGGGAGCCCTCTGCCTGCTCCCCGCCAGCGTACCCCTTCCCCTCGCTCCTCCACCCCGCCGGGCCTTCCTCATCCCCCCAGCCCCTTCCTTTTGGGGAACTGGGGAGTGTCCCATCATTGCCGCCACCCAAAAGGACACGAAGGCTCTGGGTCCCTCCGGCCTCGCAACCACCTCTGGGGCTCTCTCCTCCTGCTCCAGCCCCAAACCCCATCCCCCATCTTGGAGTGAGCCTGTCTCCTGCCACCGTGCCCCTCCTTGGTGCACGTGCTGCCTGGGCCCCTTCCCCTGGCGCCCCATTCCACCATGTCCCAGGCGGACCACCTTCCCCTGGCCATCGCCTCTGCCTCTGGCCCAGGCCGCAGTGGGACGAGGCCATGGCAGGTTTTGCATGAAATGGCGACTCTCTCTCCAAGGTGGTTTGCACCTTCCACCCATCTCTCCCTTTCTGGTGCTGGGGCCTGCAGGGAAGGGGCTGCGGCTTTAGAGTGGTTGAGTTTTGCCTCTGTTTGGCAGGAAGAGGCAGGTTCAGCCCACGGATGTGACACCCTTATCCCATCCAGCACCTCAAGGTGGCCCCAGCCCACGTGGCTGGCTCCCCCAGGGCCGGCCATCACAGCCAGGTCTGACTCTGCCCCAAACACCAAAGCCCTGCACCCCACGGAGGGGCTGAACGGTGAGTTTGTTTACTGAATACGCTATTCAGGGCAAGACAATAACATCGCCCAATGTATTCATTGAATTAAATTTGTCCAGCTTGCCCTCTGAGTGTTAAAGGGAATGACAGCCATGCACATCCACCCCCATACACCCCATCACATGTACATACGTCTCCCAGCTGGCCCCACAGGAGCACATGCAGACCCATGCAGCCAAACCTGCTCCGTGGTGCCATCACCTTCCCATCCCGGTAACGCTCTATTGCCCTCCCCAAAAGCTGTAAGACAGTGACTTCCAGGCGACCCTTTCTGTCCTGCTTTCAGCTGTGAGCACCCATTCCCCAGAGCTACTGTATTTTCTTCCATCAAAGGTTCAGCCCCTCCATCCAGCCCCTGTTTGTCTTTGTCCCCCGGTTGTTTGATGTGTTAGATGATAGCCCATGGTGTGTAAATAATGTATATACAGTGAGAAAAGAATTCAGTATTGAGGTGTTTGAGATATGGAGCTGTAACAACTTCTAGTCATCCAGCATCTGTGATTTATGTGCCATTTTCTGTAAAGATATGAACAAGAATAAAACTAAACGGGAATACTGTGTATGAGTCTGGTCACCGATGTTCAAGGAGGGAGAATTCAGCCAAAGCTGAGAGGTGGTTGGACATCAGGCCGTATTCAGAGGGAGGTGGGAGCTCCAATGCAGCACAGAAGGAGGTCTGCACCCTCCTCCCCACCCTGGCATGGAGAAGATGCGACTTGGGTGCTGCTCTCCCTTTGCTGTGAAAGGCAAAACGGAAAGGCGTGAGCTTGTACATGGGGCAGAAGTTAAGCATCATGGCATACAACTGGTCAGAGAACAAGTCACTTCAGCATCCAGGACAGCCCTGGTCCTTTGGGTCACTCTGTATCACAGGCACTCTGGCGCTGCGCTAGAGAGCCAGGCAGACCCTTGGGCAGGCTCAGCCTCTCTGCCAGGAGCAGGATGCAGGGCTCAGCTGGCCTGAGGAGCGGAGACATCAGCCAGATGCTGCAAGGACAGGAGCTTGTTGAGAAGAAAGGGTGCTGACAGGGATTTCCAGCAAGGTGAGGTCTGATTTGAGAGAGGCAGGAGCCCATACTGAGTCATCAGAGAAAGAACTGAGATTTGCCCACCCTGCTGAAGACACCTGGGGATGGTCTGATGGAAAAACCTGGTGTCTTACAGGGCAAAAAAGTCTGAGGCAGAGCAGATGTGCAGAGGAAATGAGAGACTTTGCTTGTGGAACAACAAGGCTGCTTGGGCTTGACTTCGTGGAAGAGCTTTGAGCTCACAGCACTGCATTTCCCTGGAGGGACAGAGCCCTCGTAGGTCCTCACCTAGCTCTGGGGGCAGCTTTGATAGGAACCAGCTGTGTGTGGTCTGGGATGAGTGCACCTGCGGCTAAGTAGCGCCTGTTTCCCATACTGGTGTTCAGGCTGTTCAACAAACATGTCAGACCTGCAGACCACGAGTGGTGTCACACTGTGAAGAGCACAGAGGAGATCTACCAACTGTCTCCTCCTGCTGTTGATACCACCGATATACCTGGCTGAGAACAGTCCTGCTGGCAGGGGGACTCTGCTCTGCTCTTATAGCCTCTGGGAAGGGAGGAGAACCTGGTCAATAGGCTCTGCCTTAAAAGCCACTATCCATGTAGGGACAGAAGAAAAGGAAGGCAGAAAAAAAAAGCTATTTAGAGGCAGAGAGGCAGCGTAGCTCTGCTACAGTCTCAGCATGGGGAGATGGGCTGCATTGTTTCATGGCAAGCCACCACCTTCTGCTCCACCATGGCCTCATTTAGTGCTCCCAGTCCAGCCTATGGTACAGAGTGGTCGGAAGTGTTTGTGAGAGGCAGAGATCCCAGCCCAGCTTGCTGGAGGGGCCAGCTCTGACAGCTGCCTGGCAGTGAGGTGGGATGGGATGCAATATCCTCCTTGCAGCTGGCAGCTGCAGGGGAAAAATCTTCCTTGGCCCACCAGAGACACCACAGTCTAGTGCCTAGCAGGGAATGGGCCTTAATTCTGCAAAAGGGATGGTCCCATCTCCCAAGGCTAGCACGCTGGGAGGCCCTAACTTTCACAGGTGGGACACCCCAGACTGCCCTTGTGGGTGGTGGAGGACTTGGGGGCTGCAGTAGGGGGCTGTGGGGAGCGAGGGGATGGGGAAGAGTGAAGGGAGGCAAGCAGGAGTGAAGCAGAGGGGTCTGGGGATGCAGCGCAGCCCCAGGAGAGTGGGATCAGGAGCAGGCTGGTAGAGCCTGGCTTGGGCATTTCAGTCCCTGCAGGGATCCCGGGCACCCACTGAACCTGGCTCCTGTTCAAGAGTGGCTGTCAGAACCCAGATTAGCATGAAGGTTATTTTCAGTCAAATATTTCTACAGCCCACCCCTTTCCCCTCCCTTAAAGGGATTGAATTTCTTTTCCCTGGAGTGGTCTGGGAGAGAGGAGGAGAGGAGCGAGGTGGGGGAGAAGGGGCAGCCTGGCTCCCCGTGCAGGGGAGCTTGTGTCTGCTCCACCCAGGGTGACACAGCCCCAGCTCCCGCAGGGGGACATCTTGCTCGGGCCGGGTGTCCCAAGCGGCCACGCAGGCTCCAGGCACCTGTCTCCTTGGTGAGGGGCAGGTGCCTCAAGATGATGGCCAGGCTGCTGGCCAGGGCTTGCTGCCCTAAAGCTCTTCCTCAGGCTCCCAGATGCTTCCCTGGGTCAGTGGCTGTCCGAGCCTGGAGCCATGGGCCCCTCACCGCCTACATGCCTGAAGCCATCGCCTTCCCTGGACCCAAGGACCACCAGGGCTTGTACAAGATGTCGGTGGAGCAAGGGGATGCCTTCTGGGGAGCGCTAGGGAGGAGCCGGCTCACCTGGATCAACCCCTTCCACTCTGTCCAGGACTGCGACTTGCGCCAGGGCAAGGTCTCCTGGTTCCTGGGTGGGCAACTGAATGTGGCAGGTAAGGAAAGGAAGGAGACTGACATGGGAACCCACCAAGTGCCTGCAGGTGCCTGTCTGTGAAAGGCTTTGGCCTCAGGAGCAGATTGGCGGAGCACGTCGTTAAAGGGTTGGAGCGAGGGAGTTCCCTGAAAGGTCTGGTTAGTCCTGCAGTGGCTGTAGTGTAAGGAAGTGGCTGGTCTTAAGGGAGCAACCAGGTCTCGCTGGAGGGGCTGCAGCTGGTTCGGGATGTGCTGGGATCCAGGCTGCTCTCCCTCAGCCTCTGTGGATCCCACAGCAGCTCCGTTCTGCAGAACCAGAACCTCAGCAGCACTGAACCTCATGTGTTCAGCAGGCAGCATTGCACTGGGTCATCCCTGCCCAGCAAAGGCAGTAAGTACCTACAGAAAGCAAAATATGGGCGCAGTGAGCAGTACTGGAAGACCTCACAGCTGTGGGAGGTTCTCTTTCTGTGGGCTGGGGCTACTGTCTTAGGGGGGCTACCAGGGGAAGACACAGGGGCTGGTGATGCTGCGTTCTGTTTGCTGCACTGTTAGTCCCAGTGTTCAAATTATGACACAAACCTCTTGGAAATCGAGTCTAATGTAGTCTATTTGGCAGGAGAGAGGGAGGTATTTGCCTTTGGGATTTGAGATCTTACTCTTCCCTGTTTCGTGTTTGTTTTGGTTTGTTTTATTTTTTTCTCCTGGAAAACTAGAAATGGTCAGGAGAAAAAGGCATTTTGGTATGCAAAGTGGGGCTGCTGTATCATTCCGTTACTTCAGTAGCAGGTTTAAGGAAAACACAGTGTGGAACAAAGCTTTTGAGGAAACTGCAGCTGCCAGCAACACAGGAAACTTTTCTCAGAAGAACTACAGTCCAAGCCACAGCCTACCACGTCTCTTGAAAGCCAGGGGCCGTGCAGTCCTGGCCCTGGCTCTCTTCTATCTTGGACAAATGCACACTGCAGCCTTCCTGCACAGAGCTTCACTTTGTCCTACATTTGTTATTTAGGAGCACCACCACCACAAAACTGCCCCAGTCCAACCCAGAGGCAGCTGAAGGCAATGCTGGGTGGAGTGATGGCTGAGTTAATGTTTGCCAGGCCTGCAGAGGGCACTGGGGATGTGACCTCTAAAGGGACTTCAGGCAGTTTCTGCTCTGGGCAGTTAGATTGCAATTAAGGGGGAAGCTGATAGTGGGGATTGGTAAAATTGGAGTGGTGAGAAGCGTAATGGGCTTGGGAAGGTGCTGGTGGTCTGCTGCTGGTATCCACAAAGGTTGTTTCAGTGTCTGCACAATGCTGAGGCGGCTCACACACAGCCCTAACTCTGATCTGAAAAACAGGACTGCCAGGGCTGGCTTTATAGGAGACAAGAGGTACTGTGGGTTGCTCCGGCAATGAGACTGGGTCATTTTTTCCAGTGAATTGTCTGGACCGGCATGTCCATGTAGCCTCAGACAAAGTGGCCATCATATGGGAGAAGGATGAACCAGGAGAGGAGGTGCGTGTCACGTACAGGTCAGTACTTACATCTGAGCATAGGAGAGACACACTGCAGGGTGCATGAACACCGCACAGGGACGATCTGCTGATGTGCTTCAAGTGAGGGGATGCAGCATCCCTTCACATGGGTACAACAGTACGGTGGCTCTGATCTGAGACTTCAGCCTGACTCCTGATTAACCCTCTGGGCCCCAAGGGGTCCCTACCCAGCCAGGAAGGCAGATTTAGGCCCCTCATGGCAGCACTGTAATGCTTGTAGGTAAGACCACATGGGAAAGTCACACTCGTGTCTTCTCAGCAAGGTTGCTGGTGTCTAAACTTGCAGGTAAATGGTCTGCAAGAGAGGCCAGAGTCACAGCTGCATGGGTGTTGGGAAGTCCCGTGCTCATCTGCACATCAGTAACGCTGCTGGGTTTGACTCTCTAGGGGGACCACCGGTCCAGCCCTACGAGGTTGGTCTGGGCCACCCCACCTTCCAGCTCAATTTGTCAGCTCTCAGTCTCTGCCGCAGAGTCACTTAAATCCCTCTGCACACAGAACTCGGTCCTCTCTGACTGCAGATGTCAGACAACAAATGTAACCATCCAGCCCTGCCAATCTCCCTGCATGGACAGCCCTTCCATGAAGTGAGTCACTGACAGCCAAGCCCTGGCTTCTGGGAGGGAAAATTCTCAGGAGATGCATTGTTTTGTTCACTGCTTTCCCATGGCTGTTGTTCTCCCCAGTGGGCACAAGCTCTGGAGGACTCGACCTGCCCAGCTTTAGCAAAACATGAAGCCCTGTTTTCATGGGGGAAGATACCTAACTTCTCATGTATAGCCTCCAGCATTGCAGGGTAGAGCATGTTGCTCATGAGAAATGTGCAAGTTGTCACTGGAAAGTCAGCTGAGGCCATGTAGGCTTGCTGAGCCACAGGAATTGCCAGTGGCCATTGCTGGCCCTATGGCTTGTTCCTCATGTTGGCCAGTGAGAGTGTCAGACTCTGCACAGAGACCATTCTGATTTATTTATTTTCCATAAATAATGGCCCATGTTAGTGACTGTCTCCTCCCTTCCTTCCCACTGACATTTTACAGCTGTCCCATGGACATCCAGCATGGGGGCTTAGGGTCTGTAGGGATGTAAGCTTCATACCCATGACTCTGAGCCCCCCCCAACTCTATGCATGTGGATAAGATCTGCAGGAAAGTCTCTAACTGTGCCATTGTTTCTTTGGGCAGGGAACTGCTGGAGCTGACATGCCGCCTGGGAAACACCTTGAAACGGCAAGGGGTGAAACGGGGTGACAGGGTGACAATCTACATGCCTCCGTGCCCGCTGGCGGTAGCTAGCATGCTGGCCTGCGCCCGCATCGGGGCTGTGCACGCCGTGGTGTTTGCCGGGTTCAGTGCAGAGTCCTTAGCAGATAGGATCCGAGATGGTAAGAGCCAGTGGGTAACAGGGACCCTCTGTCCAGTGTTTCCCTCTAGGCACAGTGCTGAGCTCGTTGGTTTGGCAGCTGGGGGGCTCAGGACTGTGTTGATGGCAAAGCTTTTCTGAGTCAGGCTCCCTGGGAGAACGGAGGGTGTCATGCAATGATATATGCCCATGGAACAGGGATTAGCACCCCAGGAAATGGCATGGGCTCACTAAATATCTTTCAGCCCATGGGATGGACTGCTTCTGTCCTTCATCCAAGGGACTGAACGGCTGTGGTAGTGTCTCCTCTGAGGCAGGAATGAATGGGAAACAAAGATGCAAAGCTGCTGGTTTTGTTAAACGCTGGACATGAGTAACAGGGGCTAGGAGATCGAGGGAGAGGTGCATGGTCGTGGTAGAACCAGACTGTTGTGTGACTGATGGAGAGGGACAGAGCTGCTTATGCAGGTCTTTTGCCTTCTGCAGCCCAGTCGGAGACAGTGATCACAGTGAACCAGGGGCTCAGAGGTGGCAAGGTTATTGAGCTAAAGAAGACAGTGGACCAAGCTGTGAAGCAGTGCCCAGGAGTGAAACGGGTTCTGGTTTCCATGAGGACTGACAGCAAGGTTCCCATGACAGCCCTGGACGTGCCGCTGGAGGAGGTGAGAGGCTGCTCGGCACTACTGCCACTTCCCCTGGGCAATGTGTCCAGTCTGGGAGCAGGAACCGGGGTGGAGAGAGGATCCTGGCTGGCCATGACAGTTTTGCTGACATTGAAACGCTGTGGGGACATTGTCCTGCAGCAGCAGTAGCAGCTGGAGCTGCACACAAGTTAAGGAGAGTCGTGGGAGCCATCAGGAGGGGTACGTGGTGGCTCTTCCCACAGCACCAGCCCTGCGCTGTCAGGGCAGGCAGTGCAAATCAGGGCTCGTAGCAGAGTGGGCCAGGGACTAGAAACACCCCAGACACAGGCTGACATGCTGTGAGTGCAGCCTTGGGCTGCCACTGCACTGTCACACACTGCTCTGCTGGCAGGCCTGGCACCCTCCGTGGCACTGCTGGCAGCTGGTATCCAAGGAAGCAGGCAGTGAGGTTGCTCGTGTGCCTGTTATTTGTGGCACGCAGAATGGCCAGGCTGCCAGCATGGAGCAGTGTTTCTGAAGAGGTGAGCGCCTGCTGTGCATTTCCGTCAGCTCCCTGGAGCAGCACAGAGGTCTCCTCGCCTCTGCTCATCCCGTCTGCAAGCAATTAGTGCTAGAAAGGCTTCCTGGAAGACTTCTGTGCCGGTCAGAGCAGCAGCAGCTTAAAAATAGCTACCTCTTACTCAGCAGGTCTGCTCTGGCTGAGGAGAAGGTTCGCCAGCTCAGCAAGGCGAAAGAGAGTTCAGGCTGGTGAGGAAGCGGAGCGGAGGCGCAGAGGCGGGGAGGGTAGTGTGGTGCTCCCAGGGAGGAGAGGTGTGCAAGGGGATGTAAGCACAACACAGGGAAGCCTGTGAGACCCCAAGAGACAACTGCTGTACTCTCTCCTGCAGGAGATGATGAAGGAGGATGCATGCTGTGAGCCTGCTGCCATGGACAGTGAAGACATGTTGTTCCTTCTCTACACATCAGGCAGTACCAGCAAACCCAAGGGTCTGGTTCATTCCCAAGCTGGTTACTTGCTGTTTGCTGCTCTCACATACAAGGTAATAGATCCCAGCCACAGAGTGCTCACGAGCCAGCAGTTCATAGGCAATGTAGGGAATAGATGTGCTGCTTTGTTGCACCATGAGCTCATCTTTATCCAAAACAAGGTCTCTGGAAAGCCTTCCTAGGGCATCAGCCCAGTAGAGCACATCTGCAAACAGCTAGTGGGGAAGAGCAACACGTGCTCTGGAACAGGGTCTCCCAAACACATACTTCTCTGAGCTACCTTCTTAGCTTTCTCAGCCTTGCAAGAGTAATTTTATATTACTGGGTGAGGAGGAAGAAGCCAATTTGCTTCTAAAACCTCTGGCTTGCTTTCCCTAAGTTGCTTACCTCAACTCAGGTGGGATGTTGAAGGCAGTATTTAGGGGAGGGCCACATTTGAGGATATTTGTAAAAGCTGGTGAGTGCCCGCAAGACAAAGGGTCTGCACCTGAAGAGTGTGGGTCATCTTTGGGAAGAGGAAAGCCTTTAAGCCTGAGCATGCCCAAAGCAAACTCTAACAGGGCCGGATAAAAGGGCACTGAGCACAGCATGGAGCTGCACTTGGCTGCAGAAACTTTTTGCAAGTGGATGTCTCCTAAGACATTATATAGAGTCCTCTGGAAGAAGGAGTTCCTCTCTGAACCGCCCCTTAGCTTTGGGTCTGCATCTCCTTGTCTGTGACTGAAGTTCCAGTAGTGCCTCGGACCGCGAGACAGCAAGCTCAGGGCTGGCTGGGGCTTCTCTGTCAGTGGTGAGTGCCGGAGGCCAGACCTCCTGGGGTGTGTGCAGGGGTTGTGTGGAAGTCCTTGGTTTTCCTATGAGCTAAGCTATCGGTAAAGCTGTGCCCAGATTTATACGTGACCCTCTTGAGACCATCAGATCTGGTTTGTGAGAGCCAGGGCTGCCATCCCAGAATGGCAATGCAGGGAGCGAGCAGCATGTGGCCATGTCAGCATGCAGGAGCGCTGGAAACTGCGACGCAGGGCTGGCACGCTCACAGCTCTCAGTTGGATGGGGCAGACTGCTGTTACCATAATTCACTGCTCAGTTAAAAAGAGACAGAGCAAGCAGGGGAAGTTTCCATTACGAGCACCCTGGAGCGTTTGAGGCCCCGGAGTCCCCAGCTGGCAGCCTGCAGGCAGGGAGATGCAGGAAGAGACAGGAAGGTCCAAAACAACAGATGCTAGAGCAGAAGACAAGAAGTGATGAGCTACTGGGAGACCAGCCCTTGGGGAGCTTTACTGGTGCTGAGTAAAAGAAAGGAAGGATAGTCCTTGAGGAAGCTGTACATGTTGCTGCCAGTCTTACGGTGCTCAGTTTGTCCCTGCACAGGGCAGGCATTATTTCCTCATACTCCAGCCTTGCAGCCAAGGGTTTCCTGAGGAAGAAATGGGGCAGCAGGAAGAGCTTGTTCTGTTTCTGCCTGCCTGCAGGCACAGGACTGCGCTCATCCAGCTGAGGCAGAGAGGTGCCAACTCCCGTGGGCAAGCTGGGGTGGCTCTGGGTGAAGGCATCTCATGGTCCGTCTGCTTGAGTGGTCCCTCAGTGCTCCTACGCTCAGCTTCTTGTTGAGCTCAGGGTTTTCCTGAGTGTTTACTGTCCATTTGGAGCCCAGCAGTGCCTGGGGGTGGCTCATGGAGTCCTCCGCCACATTGCCCTGGCCTATAACTCCTCTCCTTCCATGTGGTAGGTGTGGAGTGATCACCCTCACCTTGAAAGTTCTCCCATTTTGATGCTACAGCATTCTTCTATCAGCCTTGTCTAGACATGGGCAGAAGGAAGGAAAGGCTGTAGCACAGCAAACTTTGCTGTGCTTTTTTTTTTTCTTTTTAAAGTGTCTCTCTCCTCCTGCACCTTCATAAAGCACCTGACATTTTATTTTATTTCTGACAATGTTTTAAAAAACTGTCTGCAGGAATAAGATGTCCTTGCAGAGGTGGTGGGAAGACGGAAGGATGCAATACCTTTAGGGGTGAGAGAGGGTACACTGCTCCCGGTTGTCCCCTTTGCCGGGAAGGCAGGCCCAGGCTGTACCCCTCACTGCCTCTCCTCTCTTGTGCAGTATGTGTTCGACTACCAGGACAGGGACATCTTCTGCTGTGTGGCAGACATCGGCTGGATCACAGGGCACACCTATGTGGTCTACGGCCCCCTCTGCAACGGTGGCACCACAGTCCTTTTTGAGAGCACTCCTGTCCATCCTAACCCTGGTGAGTAAGGTGGTGTCTCAGGGGAGCAGGGACATGCCACAGCCACCCTGTGAGACCCGCAGCAGGCAGGGAGCCGGCGGCTTGATGCTAGGTCACAGGCAGCAATGGTTCTGCTGCCGCAGGAGCAGACCGCAGGCTGTGCCGAGAGGAGAGCTGCGAGGGGAAGAGTTTCCCTGTGGTTAGGAAGCCGCGGCAGCAGAGAGCTAGGTGACACGGAGGAAAAGGGGTTGCCGCTGCTCCTGGACTGCTTTAGTCCTTCTCACCATGGGGTTAGCTTGGCTGAGGGGCCACAGCCCTTGCTCTCACCTCCTCTCCCTCTATTTTGTCTCAGGCTGTGAAAACCTGTGTGGAGGGTTACTGTCCCTATTTCCATTCCAGGACGCTACTGGGAAACAGTGGAAAGGTTAAAAATTAACCAGTTCTACGGAGCACCCACTGCCATCCGCCTGCTCCTGAGATACGGCGATGAATGGGTGAAGAAGTATGACCGCTCTTCTCTCAAAGTGCTCGGCTCAGGTAACTGCTAGTGGTGTGAGCTGGCTGGAGCAGTAAATTCTTGGGCATCAGGTTGTGCCTCTTCCCATTAATGTCAAAAGCAGCAGCACGTGGGAGTGGAAAGGGGGGAGACTGCGCTATTTGGGGGTGGCTCATGAGAAGGCCCTGGGAAACTGCGTCTTTGACCTGATCTTTCATCTCTGTCCTCTTGTCTCTCCCCTTGCAGTGGGGGAACCCATCAACAAGGAAGCATGGGAGTGGTACTTCCGTGTGGTCGGTGAGACACGGTGCCCGATAGTGGACACGTGGTGGCAAACTGGTGAGATGCGTTCAAGTCCTCGTTCAAGCTTCTGCTCTCCCAGGCTTTAGGAGCGACCCGCTGCTTTGTCGGCCAAGGGGGAACAGTGACTCTGTATGAGCAATGCCATAAGGGGCCATGGGAACCAAAATGTTAGAGAGAAATGGCCTTTAAGCTAACCCAGAGAAACACAAGGGAGCTGACGGTAGGGATCAGATCTCTGCTGATCATGAAGGGTAAACGATCACCCTTCTTCAGAGCGAAACCCAGCTCCAGCTGGTGGTCTATCAGGGTGCAGTGAGGGCCAGGGCAAAGGCTGTTGGCGAAGCAGTGCTACCTGGCTTTCCTCTTGTCCCTGACTTTGATGAACATTACTGTTTCTTTTGCTTCAGAAACAGGAGGCATCTGTATCTCACCCCGTCCTTCTAATCCTGGAGCTGAAATCCTTCCAGGCATGGCTATGAGACCCTTTTTTGGGATCAGCCCCTCCCTCATGGATGACAAGGTACATTTATAATCCGCAGCCCAGGTGCTGGCTCAGCCCGCTTTCCCTCAGGTGCTTGCAGCGTGTACTCGCTGACAGGAGTGGAGATCTGTTAGCGTGCCTTTCCTGCTCACCTCTGCTGGATGGCAACCTTCTTTACTGGAAAGGGGCTCACAGTGGAGCTGTTCTTCCAGAATTGAGTTGTTTTCTAGCCTGCTCTGTCTTACAAGATGGGCTGTGCTTGGGCTCCCTGGCACATGTAGGGACAGTCAGCCTCCCTGGATGGCGTCCCACCATAGTAGTAGGCAGCTGGTTGCAGGCATCTGCTGGGAGAGACTGAGCCTGTCCCGTTGGAATTGAGGGCACAGGACTCTCCTCATTGCCTTCCCTGACTTTTCCATCACACGGCTGATAAATAGGCAATGACTAAACATCCCAAGTACTGTCAGCTACGGTTACTAAAATGTAACTATTTTATAGGGAAACGTCCTTCTGGAAAACAATATTTCTGGAGCCCTTTGCATCTCACAAGCCTGGCCAGGTATGGCACGAACCATTTACAATGACCACAAGAGATTTCTGGAAACCTATCTGACTCCTTATCCAGGTAAGGAAAACACATGGCAGGTCACCGCAGAGGTGTTTGGTTGGATCTGCCTGCTGGTTTTCTGCACAAGGGCAGGAGGAGGTCTCTTGAGGAGACCTGGTACTGCTGCTTCATTCTTCCACAGATTCTCCAGTGTTGAGGCCTTTCATCTCCCTGTAGCCAATACCTCAGCACTGCCCTGGGAATGGGTCTCTCACCCATCTTTCCCATTGGATGACATGTGGGTTTAGGGCAGTGGATTTGCCCCTCTGTCTCCAGTCCTCTTGAGCACAGAGAGGCCTCTGCGTGCATCTCTTGCAAAGCCTGTCTGCTTCTGTCACTCATCCAGAGGCACTGTGCAAGCCCAAAAGTGTCTGTCTTGATGCAAAGCAAAGGGGAAAAGCAGCAGGACCACAGGCACCTTCACTGGAGCAAAGTGCTCCTGGCTTGTGGCAATGAGACAGGCCAGCGATTAGCTAGCACACTGTAGAAAGAGGGAAGGAGTCTCATGATGGAGCAGCTACCAAGAGAGGCAGAAGACTAACAAGCAAGGTAGACACCTTCACCCTGAGCAGTGGAGTACAGAGCAGAGTATGTGAGCCCTGGTGCCAACAGAGAAAAGAAAGGGGCAAGGTGAGAGTGTGGCTGGCGAGCAGCTCACATGCTTACTGCAACAAGTGACCATGGCATGGTTCTGGCCTCTGCAGGGTTTTTCTTCACAGGGGATGGCGTGTACCGTACCAGTGAGGGCTACTACCAGCTGACAGGACGACTGGATGACATCATTAACATCAGTGGGCACCGGCTGGGCACCACAGAGGTGGAGGATGTTGTGGTAAGACGTGGGAGGTAAAGCCATCTGAGGGGGCAGTGAATGCACACTGGTGATACTCAGGGAAGCCTCTTTGAAATACCCAGAAATAAGCTGCTGCTGTGGCAGCAGGGAACAGTGTTGGACCCATGGCCTGCCTGTGGAGCAGCTTCCCACCCTTTCCCCTTCCTTCTTGCTCTCTGCAGCAAGGGAGGGACAAAGCCTGGTAAGGTTGATGCTGTAAGAGGGTGAATCCCAAAGCGGCAGCTGGGCATGTTAAGGAGGAGCATCTGTGGGCCAGTAAAGATTGTGGGTCCTGGTGCAGAAACCTAGAGGCACAGAACAGGGTCTAGAAGGTGCAAGCCTAAAGCAGCCAGGGGCAGGGGGAAGACTTGTGTTTGCAGATAGACCTGATGAGGCAAGAGGAAAAACGGCAGAGGCCACGTGAGGCCCGCCCTTATCTTTCTGCATTACCATAGACTGCAGCAGCCAAACGGGGTGAGGGCAGCTCCCAGGTGGCAGCCAGCCTACCAAAAGCACTGGAGGCAATCCCCAGCCCTGTTCTCTTCCAGAATCACCATGTGGCAGTGGCGGAGTCTGCTGTCATTGGCTACCCGCACGAGATCAAGGGAGAAGGTAAGATGCCTGTTTTCCTGTCCCTGAAATGTCTCTCCTGGGGCTATTGCACTGTAGTGGGAAGTGTCACTGTCACACCAACCCCTGGTAGCAACACTGTGCCAACACTGTACAACATATAAGTGGGCAATCTCAGCACAACCATCACAACCTACACATGAGACCAGCTGGAACTTGCATAAGGTGGCAGCACCATGGCCAAAAGCGCTCACAGGTCAGGCTATAGAGCATCCCCTGAGGCTATCAGCAGAGAGGGACCTCTCCTAACACTAGGTCCGGGCAGGCTCTCAGGAGCATGCTGTGCACAGTGCTCAGTAACCTGGTGGTCCTTCTGCCAGGAGCCTACGCATTTGTTGTGCTGAAGAAGGACAGTGGCTACACGCAAGAGACTCTCACTGCTGAGCTACGGGAGCTTATCTCAAAGAAGATAGCTAAGTACGCAGCTCCAGAATATGTTCAGGTAATGTGTGCAGGCTGGTCCAACACCCACCCCAGCAATCTGGACAACCTCTTTCCTTCAGCCTTAGCTCTGCTCTTCCCTGTCACAGGTCACACATCGTCTGCCCAAGACACGCTCAGGGAAGATTATGCGTCGGGTGCTAAGAAAAATCGTGGAGGACAAGGCCAGTGAACTTGGGGACCTAACCACCCTGGACGACCATGAAGCTGTGCAGCAGATCATAGAGGGACACAAGCGCCTGGTGGAGGGGCACAAGAGCTGCTAGCTTGGCTCTGCAAGCAGCCACCTCCTGCTCTTCCACTGCAGAACAGGGGCCACATCCAGAAATGTCACTAAGCAACTGGTGGCCAGCAAGTGCTCAGAGACCATGCTTCCCCTGCAGTCTCAGAGTGACTTCTCTGCAACACAGAGACTCTCAAAACCTGTCTCCAAAGACCTATGGGAGGCAGGGGAGAGAATATGACTCATCATAGGCAAAACAGTAAAGTGAGGCGAGTTCTGTCTCCTCCCCTAAAAATAGGGCCAAAAGTCCTGCTTGGGGTTCCTTCTGCCTTGCAGTAGCTGCGGAGGTAGAAGCAGGGCAGGATGCCCAGCCCTGGATAGGTGTATTACTCCTACTCCTGCTCTGCTCTTCAGCACTAGTCTAGGTCAGGACCACTGTCAATATAAAAGCATCTCCAAAGCAAACCCCAGTAGGAAAAGATGCAGCAATCTGGTTAGCAAATACTGACTCTTCTGCATAAACACAGTTGGAAAACAGGCCCCAGGTTTTAATACAGAAATGTTGCTTTGACCTGTAACCCTGTGTCATAAGGAGAGCAGACACATGCCCCTTCTCTGTGCCAGCATTTTCCTCCCCTTACAGTGCATCCCTTGGCGCCTGCTGGGGAGCACAACCCTCAGCAGAGCCACAGGTACAGAAGTCTGTTCTGCAGAGCTGTGTATTGGAGACAGAGGTCCCAGCAAGGCACAGAGGGCAAATCAGGAGGCTGCATCCTAGCCTCGCACCAGTGCATCCTGGGCAAGTAGAGGTTCCTCTTGCCATTGTTTCTACAAACCCCAGGAAGCAGTTTAATTTTGGGACACCCTCAGCCCTTTTCCCCGTGAGAGACAGGGAAGCAGGAGAAGGGGGCTGGGAGAAGGATGGCATAGATGTGTCTGCTGCGGGCAGAACCCCACAGACTTGGCTCTGTGTCCATCAGCAAAATCCAGGACTGGTCTTGCACTGGATGAATCCCTTGTTGACAGCTGCTGGCTCGGCAGATCCATGTCTGCTATTCAGAGCTCTCCCATGTGCACGCAGGTTCTGTGGCTGGACAGGCAAGGGTATGTTTTTCAGCATTCGTCCCTGGCTTCATCTTCTCGCATCGAGTGAGCTCCCATCTTCCCTCCCCGTGAAGTTTCAAAATCCAGCTGTGGAACTGCAATTTAATAACATAATGACTGAGGGATCTCTCTACAAGGGCATATCCTCCCCCATTGAGGTTCTCCTTCTGCTCACCAGGGACCCTCTCTACCTCCCCTGTCTTGCCACCACCAGGGAGCTGTGGAGCGCTGTCTCCCCATCTCACCTTTTCCAGGCTGGCCCTGTGTCCCACGCTGATCAGTGTCATGCCCAGCTGAAGGCACACACGGTACAGTTCATGCTCCACCTCTTCTGTCAAGGCGCTTGTGGCTTCATCTAGCACTGAGAGAAAAGTTTAAGTCCCACAAATTCTCTCCTGACCAGTCATCTCCCACTAGGCAAAAGAGCAGCAACCACCGATAGCATTTCACCTATTAACTGGAGTTCACCAAGAGCCTCTGCAGAAGGCAAGTGAGGAGAAGCCTAAGGACTCTGATTTTCCCCTGGCACAGCTGGTATCAGTCAACTGGGAAAGCTGCCCTTCCCCACAAGCCCTCGAATTCACCCAAACAGCAGCATTCACCTCATTCCTCTCCCTCAACAGTTACTGGCCACTGCCTTATCCCCACTGCTGTGAAAGCCAAGACATGACCTTCTCAAGGCAGGCTGTGTGCGAGAGCGCCAGGCTGCACAGCAGCCTGTGCACACTTCTGGCCCAGACCCCACCTGGAGCATCCAGGACAGCCTGAGGCACCTTCCTGTCAATTAAGGGTAAATACTACAGCTCTGGAGCAGGTAAACTCGATTTGGCTTACACCATCTCTACCGCTTTCAGTTTGCAGTCTGCAGGTTCCTTCTGCCCAGACAGCACCGAGCTCTGCCGTAGGCTTCAGGGGAAGAGAGGTACTTATGCGTGGCTACATGCTACCAACACCAGCTCTGTTCAGGGACACCCACCCTGGCCCTCATAACAAGTCCTCCAACAGCTCCTCCAGCCCCAGCAGTGACTAGCAATCTAGGCGTGCAAAGCAATTAGCCCCATCTGCTAATGGGAGCTGCTTCTGTGATCTTTCAGGAACATTTCTCCTTGTTTTCTTTTGCTGTATTACAGCTAAATTTCCCACATTGCTTCCACAACCCTACAGAGGTTCACGAGCTTCAGCTATGGCAGCTGACACTACGCTCCCTAGCTTACATGCTTCTTTATGTGACAACTGGTGAGCATGCTGAGAGGGGGCTTCTTCAGGTGCCATCAGACCTGGACCAAGAGCGTTAATCACTAGTTCCCTAAGAAAAGAATGTCTTATATACAGCCTCTTGATTTACCACCTTCCACACAGATAATGAAATATTTTCACCCCTGAATCCTCTGCACGCTACGCTGCTAAAGTAACAGCCAAGATGAAGCATGTTCCTAGCAAAGAACAGATTTCATGAGCTGTCTTTGTACCAGCTTCTCTTTACACCAAAGGACCTGCCTTCTTTTTTTTTTTCCCCCTTTTTTTCTTTCACAGTCACTCACTCACCTGCATATTTTGGCTGGAGGTAGAAGAGCCGTGCAAATGAGAGCCTCTGCATCTCCCCTGGAGACAGGATATCATACCTGCAACAGGGTCATGATCCAAAATCTCCCTCAACAAAAAGAGCTCGTTTGCTGAAGGGCTAATGGTTGCTGACATTGGAGACCCCAGCAAGCAACTTTCCCTGTGTGTCCCCCGTGCCCCGCTCCATGCTGGGACTGGTTCTACACCCCTGCGCACAGCTGCCTGCAGAGAAGCATGGCTGGTGATTGTTGACACTGATGCTTGGGGCATGAAGGCTGTGCCCCCATATGCTGCCCATCTCCCACACAGCACAGCTGGACACAGCTGTTCATCAGCCCAGCAGCAATGTGCATCTGCTTAGAACTGTTCCCCACCCAGAGGGATCGCCCAAATTCACGCAGATGGTGAGCTCCCTTACCAGTTCCAGTCCACCTGCTCGTCCAGTCCTCCAGCTCTTTCCAGCAAATCAGTCTGCAGAGAGCACAGCAGACTTGTGAACACAGCCCCCAGCCCTGCCAACCCCCCCGCTAAATGCATAACCATCCCCTTCCTGCTACTCTCTCTTCTCCCTCTTGAGCTGTAGTTGCTCTGTATCCCTCCTCTGCCTGTCCCATGGACAGTCCTGTCCCAGCTGCAGACAATGTCCCTGTGTGTGTCCAGCACACGGTCACGCTGTGCTACAACAAAACCTTATACCTTCTTCCCTCACTGGCAGGAAAGAAGGCAGGAGTACTACCAGGGACTCACCAGCCCGGCCAGCTCCAGGAATCGCACAATTCTCTCATCATCTGCAGACCCTAGGGCAGAAAGCAATAAAATATAAGCTTGTGTGGTGATAAACATAAACCATAAAATGTGTGCCGAGACCACAGGTGCAAGGAGGAAGTCAGTGAGACAGGAGGGAAGGTTTGGAGGATCTCCTGAGGTCCACTGTAGATGACTTGACCACTTAACTATATCAGGTCATGAGCTTTGGCACAGAGAGCTCCCAAAGACTGACCTTCCTTAAAGGTCATGCCTGTGAGCAGCATGCCAGGAGGCAGCTAGGCTCCACAGATACACCTGAGACTTGGCTCAGTACATGGTCACAGAGAGACAGACAGAAGACAAGGATCCAGGCGTCAGTTGCCAAGGCCCTGCCCACCAGCTGCTCTCTTATGGCTGACTGTCCACTGCAGGTGGTGGAGTCCTGGGAGCAGGACTCGGGTTAACAGTCAGCAAAAGGATTTTATGTGGGACGGGAAAAACCTCAGGGTGAACCAGCTATGGAGCAGAAGATACACTTGAGCTGGTACAGTCAGCAGCTATGGAAGCTGAGCAGAAGGGCTGTGTGTTTGCCATGGACTTCTCTGAAGCTCCTGAAGAGCCACAACAGTAGCTGATGGCTGCAGTTACTCTCTGCAAGACTGTGACCCCCAAACCCCCAAGTGTTTGAAAGCAGCACATATCACTGCTTCACTCAGACAGAAACTTAAACCTGGACACCTGCAAGCTGCAGCGGACCATGTGTGGTCTGGCTTAGGAAGAGGGCAGGGGAGAGAAAGGATCCATGTAGTCTGACCTGGCCAGCATGCAAGGCCCTGGGACATCATTTGAAAAAGAGGAACGGTGAAAGACAGCAGTGGATGGACAATGAGATGAAGGAAAACATGGCTCACCCAATGGCAGGTAGTACCAGACAGATCAGATGTATCGCAACAGCACGGTGCCTCAACATGTATCACGTGTCTAGCACAACATGCAGAGCACGGTCAGCTTGTCCTCATCGCATCAAGAGAATATGTTCTTATCAAGATAATATGTTCCCTCCCAAAAGGGAAGGGACACAGAGCTGACCTTAACCTACACTAAAGTAAATCTTCCAGGGAAAAGCAGAGAGCAACAGAAGTGAAATGGACGAGCGCTGCTGATGGGGCATGGTATGGGAGAAGCTGCACTGGGTGAGGGACAGGGGGCTGACAACACAGCATCGACTAATTGCTCTAACGAATTTCCACATACCTGAAACTGGATAGATCTCCTTCAGGGGATAGATCACCTGTTTAACAGAGTAAAAGAAGCTATGTCAGAGAGAGCTGGACATAGTCTATCAGAGATGCAACGGCGGTGGCATGAACTCAAGCACAAGGGAAGGAGCAGCCACAGGCATCTCCCCTCTTGCAGGCCTTTCTGCAGCACACCAGTTCGCAGGGCACAACCACAGCTGGGAGCAGAGCTGGGGCCAGAGTCGAGGCAGCCCCTGGGCTCACCTGCTCACGCAGGCTTCCATCGGTGAAGAAGGGCCGCTGCGGCAGGAACACCACTCCCCGGGGGCCAAAGCAGGTCAGCATCTTGATGTTTCCTGCACAGAGACATGCTCATGCCAAGCTGGCAATGCCAGCCAGCAACTCCCCACCACCCCCTGTGCAGTCCTGCTCCTTGAAGTAGCCTACAAATCCCAAAAAAGGTGTATTTGCAAGACAAGGCAAAGCAATGAGAGCCAGAGCAGGGTATGTGATAGAGATGGGTGGCACCATTCACCATCACAAGGTGGCACTGGCCTCACAACTCCACACTGCCCACCTCTTCCAAACTCAGGGTAGCCGTGGTTGAGAAAGAGAAAGCTGCGGCAAGCTGCAGTCCTTACCCCGTGTGCTCTCCCAGAGTCCCCCAAGGACCCTCAGGAGAGACGTCTTCCCTGTTCCAGTGTTCCCCACAATCATCACACTGTTTCCTTGTGAGATCCTGAGGCTCAAGTCTTTGATGAGTAGCTTGCCAGAGGATGGCACTGAGAGTGTCACTCGCTCCAGAAGGAAAGCTGTGTCCCTCGGCACTGGGTTCTCCCCAGAACAGCTGCTGGGCCACCACCAAGACAAAGGAGGAGAGATCTGGGGGTAAGTAATCACGCTGAGACTGGCAAAGATCAGGCATCTTAGATGTCCTCTGCTACTGTGACAGCAGCCCTGCCCTATGTGCCCCAGGAATGTTAAATCATGGTGAGCACTGCCTGCTCCAGCCAACTGCATGCAACAGGCTGTGACACCAAGGGCCACCTCCATCCTGTGACAACCCCACACTCTGGCACGTAAGCTGCAAGCCAGCTGATTACTGAGAGGAGACTCACCCGTCCAAATCCCAGCTGGCTTTGGCTTCTGAGTAGTTACAATTTTTTTTTCTGCCAAGGCTCAGCAAGGTCTCCTGCAGTTCACCAATCCTAGATAAACAAGAGGTTGCATGAATGCCAGGGACAACTTCAGCAGCCTTCTCACAATATCCAAACTTGTCTGTGCTTCCTCGCAAGCAACTCTTTCTTATTTATTTAGCACAGACCTGGGCAGAGTCTTGTCCCACACTTCCCTTTCGTGTGGAGAAGCTCACCTGTGCATGTAGCCAGCTACGTCGCTCACAGTGCTGGAGAGATCTATGAGCTGGCTGAAGCAGCCGATGAGGTAGATGGAGACAAAGGCATTCTGAGGAGAAATCACACGTCAGAGCAAGGGTCAGCTCTGAGTTGGGGCACTTCCCCTTCCTCCATGGCTGCAAGGAGGCAGCCAAGTAGTATAGACATTTGGACATGTCAGCAGCCCCAGCAAGATGAAGGAGAGGTGGAGAAGTCATCCAGGGTGGTGGGAGTGAAGGAGAAGATGGCCATATTTGGATGGAGCAGGGCTTTCCTGCTCCAAACAGCAGTTTTTGCCAAGCTGACACATCTCCCACCACCCAGGGATGGTGTTTACAGAGTGCCTGCTGGCCAGCCCAGGGCCCAGCATACTCACTCCATCTAAGCTGTGCAGATCCATGCCACCAGCCCTGCCCCAGCACCGTACATGGCTCGGAGCAGGGTGTCTCAGCCTGCAGTGCCCATTTAGTTATATTTAGCTCTGCATTCTCTATCACAAGCCAGTTTCGAGTACCTGGGAACAAGTCAAGTCAGGAAGGTGAATGCAAGCCAGCTCGGCCTCACAGGTGGCCAGGGTCACCACGGGCAGCAGCCTGGGGCATAACCCGGACTTGCAGCACTGCATGGACTCAATCCTCACCCACTCTACTGAAAGCCAGAGGCTTTCTGACCTCCCTTTTTTTTTTTTTAGGCACAGAGGTCTGAGCTAGGAAATACTTACACAGATGTACCCTTGACAGCTCTCACCCTGAGGTTAATCATACACCAGCTGGCTCCAAGCTCACATTTCCATGCCACCATGGTCAAGGACAGTCTAACCTGAAAGTCAGCTGCTGCAGGTTATCCAGCCCCAACACCACCAGCCTGGCACAAAACCTCCATCCTCAGTGACAGCTCACCCTCCACAATGAGGCCTGGGAGATCACCCTTAGCTCACCTTGCTAACGAGGGCACTGAGTTCTGTTGGACTCAGGTCACCGTAGACCCCAGAAAAGATGGGAATGGCAATGACCACGTAGCTCAGGATGCTGCCCAGGTAGTCAAAGGTGTTGATCCCAACTGGGCAGAAGCACATTGAGAGAAGACAGTGAATTAGGGTGGGAACTTCTGTCAAGTACAGCCCATGAACCCAGTCAGAGGAAGACCCACAGTCTTGCCTCAGCCCTTCACAGTGCACCAGAGCAGAAGAACCCATTTCATAGGACAGCACAAGCACCAGGGTGAAAATCCATCTGTCATGCAAAGAGCACTTTGGGGCAGGCCCCTGAGCAGAGAAACATCATCCAGACACACAGCTCAAGAATCACCATGGGTCAAAAGCCATTTTGCCTACTTGTTTCTACTCTTCAGGGGCCTGGCTGATTCACAAGAAATAGGAGGGAGGGCAAAAAGGAAGCTCTGGGACAAGATGGTTGGCTGTGAAGTCTGTCTTGGAGCACAGGACAGGCAGAAAGACTTAAGACTGCAAACTCCCGCAGAGACACCTGTGTTCAGGGCTCTCCCTCCCTCCCCCATTGCTCAGAAGCTCACTATGCTGGAGAGATGAAGAGCTGTCTTGACAGCGGTCATTTAACAGCCAAATCTGGACCCTGTGACAATGGGAGAAGGGAGATTTTCAGGGGTCAACTATGCTTAAGGGACAGGCTCTATAGGAAAGAAGTTTCCACAGCCCCCAACCACATATACAGAGTCTTCACCTTCCCCAAAGCTCAAGCCATTCTCTCTCTTCCTGGCCATTGAACAGCTGCCCCCAAAAAAGCACAGATTCCTGCAGAGCCACCTTTTGGGGCTTGTGTTCTCTGAATGGGACCCAGCTGGGTCCTCCACAACCCTGCTTGCTATGAGGCTTTTTCACAACAGGATTCCTATTTAGTCCTGCACCCTCAGGGCTTTCATGCACCAGCAAGAGGCAGGAGAGGAACACCCAGCACTGCTGCTCTAGCAGTAAGGTTCCCAAGCCTGTGGGCCACCATAACGGAGCTATCACATGCCCCACTTCACCCCGCAAACTCCTCACTCACTGTATAGCCACAGCTCCTTGCCTATCAGCTCCCTCTGGGTCTGTAGCAGGCTCTGCAGCCTCCGGTTAGTGCGCATGTGCTCCACTCGCCCAGCCCTGTAAAATAAGATTGCAACATGCCACAGACATCCCAGGAGCGCCACAATGAAGTCGAAGCAGAGGCTTTAGGACTGAAACCTGGAAAGGGTCTGGCACCTTAGCCTTCAAACAACAAGCTCTTTGTTGAACGGGAACTGAACAGTCAAGAGTGCCTTCCTGAGGAGCTTCCCCAGGAAACAAGCAGCCCTGCAAATCTCTCCCAGAGGATGCTGCTGTTGCATACAGGAGGTGAGGCAAGGCCAGACACTGTCAGCGAGGCCTCAGCTGGGAGCAATGCACACCCAAGGTCACACACATCTTCCAAGCAGAGCCTGGCTGGAAAAGGGGGATGGCAATGCTACACAGCTGTAGCCAGAAAGGAGAGGGCAGAGGCAAGCCAATACCACCTGTGCGGCCAGCAGCCCCAGTGTGCCCCTTCCCTCTCCCCACCACAGAGGTGTGGGATACAGACAAGCCCCAAGCAGCGCAGCCCTCATCTCTGCAGGCACCAGGGGGTCGCCCACCACCCAAGCTAGCGGTGACGGTCCCACAGCCAGGCTGAGACAGTAGCAAGGAGGCGTATCTCGGCTCTAAACCACCACCTTCAGCAAGTGTGACAGCTCCTTCTGCTCCTTCGCAAGGGCTGGGCTGCCCTCAGGTGGCAAAATGCAGAGAGAGCTTCACATCTCGCTCGGGACTCCCACCTACCGCAGCAGCTACTGCCCCTGCCACCCAACACACACTTGTGCCCAGCACACACTCACACTCCCACCAAGGCCCACACAACAGGGGAGTCACTAGGGCCCGACCAGATTGGGCTGGGAGCCGCACAAAAAATACAAATGAAGATTTGTGAAGAGTCTCAGTTCTAAAGATTCTCAGTTCTTAGAAAAATACATTTTCTTTCTCAAAAATACCTCCAGTTAGAATTCAATTTGGCATTACTGCCCTACAACCCATCTCAGGTAACTGCTGAGCTACAACCTTTGCTGCTGAGTATTTGGAAAGGACAAAGCCTTGGCCACAAGGAATTAAAGGTGAGGAATGCACTGGGGACCAGAAATATTATTTATTTCTTTTGCAGATGAGAAGTAAAAACATGACAGTGCTCAGGTTTTGTTTATTCCTTTACCAAAACATGGTTAGGCAGGTGCGAGAGGACAAGACCTAATAGCTTCTACAAGCTAGAAAAGTCCGACAATCAAAACCAGCCACTCACCATGTGCTCCTTCTCTTGCAGGACTCTAGGAATACAATCTTTTAAAAAATTCCTTTATTTTTAATTTAATTTCATACCATGAAAATGCCTGATTTTGTGCAATTAAATGAAATTCTAGTTTCCCACCAAGTAAAGCCTTTCTACTAATGAACTGTACTGAAATAAAGCACTCTTTTCTGGTATAACAACTCATTTTCCATTTTGTACTTAGCAATAGAATAAAAAACTTCAAAACTGCATGGAAAAGTACTGCAGCTTAAATAAGGGCACACAGTTAGACTATCTTCTCCATTAAGAAAAAATTATCATCAACCAATAAGAATCAACCAGTCCACAAAGAAATAACTCAAACTTGCCAATGCAAACCAGGATTGATTTCAGTTATTGAAATCAGAGTTTCATGCTTGTCGATATAACTCTTTATGAAATTGGTGATTTTGAATCAAACCACTTTAGGGACAGCACCACGACACTTGAAATGCTCAATCATTACAGCATGAAGGAGTCAAATACAGATCACAGGTAGGGAAGACCAGAGACAGGACAACTGCTGCTTGCTTAAATTTCTAGAAGTGTGATTTCATAATGCAAAGGGCAAAGGCAGACACGTGACAAGAAAGAAGAAATGACCTCCTGCCACCGACCAGGTACCCCAACACAAGCTACTGTGGCCCTTTTGTAGGTTCCAGCCCACACCTTAAAGGCTTCAAGCAGCAGCTCAACAGACTTCAGGACGTCAGTAGAGTAGGGAAGTGCTGCTGGGCTCCCGACTGTGTGCTCAGCTCTGGAGTAAATGGCACTGAGCAAATTCGGAGAGCAGCAGTACAGCGTTGGCAGGGTCAGGGCATAGACTGACCTAGAGGAGCACGCAGAGGTAAGGAGGCCAGGCAACAGTTAACATGCCCACAGAAGACACACAGGTTAGCAGCAGCAGGATGGGGCCAGAAGCAACGTGTAACAAGTCCCCAGGGAAACATCCTGACATGATGCAATGAGACCTCAAGCAACCTTCCAGGTAAGGACCTGGCAAAACATCAGCAATGGGCTCTAAGCCAGCACCGAATCTGTATCAGGTCCCTGGGGATGTTAGGAGGTAAAAAAAAAAAAATAGTTGTCTCCATCTGCTGTGGAGTATTTCTGCAGATGTGCAGAATGCAAAGGAGGACAGAGTGTCAGGGCTGTATGACACTGCAGCGGGATGGAGGCTCTGGCTGCAGCAACGGGAATTGGGACTCCTCTGGGATACATTAATACAACAAGGATGCTCCGTGCTGGGAGGACCCT
>VXBO01013207.1:781827-814652 GCA_013400135.1 Rhinoptilus africanus
GGGGAAAAACGGGGAGCAGGCGAGGGGAGGCACCCCCCCCCCCGGCCCCCCCCGCCCCAGCCTCACCCAGCAAGGCGACGCAGAGCAGCGTCAGGAACATGAGGGCGGCCGGGGAGGGCCAGCCGGGGAAGAGCACGGCCTGCAGCCGCAGGAAGCGCCGCAGGAACAGCCCGTCCAGCCGCGGCCCAGCCCTGCAACGGAGGAAGACGCGGGGGCCGGCGGTGAGCCCCCGGNCGCGGGGTGTTCCCGCGCCCCCTCGTCGCCTCCTCACCGCCTGGCTGCTGGCACGGCCGGGTGAGCTGCCGTGTCCCGGCCGCCCGCGCTGGGCGCCAGCCGCGGCAGAGGCTCAGAGGCGGCGGCCTGGCAGGGCCGTGGTCCCCGGGCCGGATGCAGGGTCGAGCCGCCTCCCAGCAGGGCCGGAGAAACAGGGCACTGCCGCCTCTTCTCCTGAGGAAGGGGCTGGACAAGCGTCAGCTGCTCCCTCTGGGGACCCCAGGGGCGGAGGGACGGTCCCCGTGGGCAGCCGGCATTGCCCGCTTGTCGCAGGGGATGCGGGAAAGGAGGAGCAGGGCTGATTCCTGCACGTTTGGGTTATTTTGGGTCGGGCGGTGGTTTCAGATTGCTTCAAAAGGGGACACAACTTGTGGTGGCCACTGTCTGCAGGGGATTTCTCAAGCCGGCACCTCGGGATAAGGCAGTGGTCCCCAGCGTGATGGTGAATGGCAGCCTGCGCTCGCTGCTGTCTTGCACGAAAGGGAGCGGGGCAGAGCGAAACCCCGGGCTGAGGGTAAGGAGGGACTTCAAGAAAGCAGCAATGGGCTGTGTCAGTGAGTTGACCCTCTCTGCTTTCTCAGTGATCTCAAGTTTAACACAGAAACCACCTTTCTTTCTTTTCCCCAGGCTTGGATAGTCATCTGAGCTCTGGGTTATGAAATGTTTCAGCACAAGTAAGTTCCTGGATGAGTCTGATAATAAGAGATGAAGGATTCTACAAGCTGGAGTCCCATCCTTCCTCAGGCACCTCCCACACCCACCATCCTGTTTATGCTCCTGCTGCTTCTGTGGAGTCTTTGGGCTTCTGCACATACCCCACGTGTCCTTACATACACCAAGTAGCTTTGTTCTCCTGCCAGTTCCACACCCCTCATCACCACTTTGCTGCTACCTGCTCATGGCTCCAGGCACGTCAAAACACAAAATGGGAGTATACACACACAGGGATGAAAGAAGGCACACCAGTCTGTTTCCTCAGCAAATGGCCCTGTCCCTGAGCAGTGTCCCTTTCTCCTTGCCCTCATGTCCCTTCTCTCAGCTCTTTTACTGCTGGAATTCACAATGCTATCAGTCATACCTAAAGGTTAAGCTCCAGAGGGCAGAGATCAGCCCTCTGAAAACCTGACCTCAGCGATGACTAATTTTTATGTTAAAAGGACGGGGTTTTTTCTCAGCTGTTGCATCAGACCTGGGTGACAGTTGCTCCTAGGCAGTCACATCCTCTCACGGTGCAGTATTGCAGCTGTGGCAATTGTGTGTGTCACCTTGTCAGTGGTTACCAGGCTTGAACTGACTCCTTTGCTCCCTCGCCCACCTTATGGCGAGGGGATATTCCTCCCCTTCCCTCCCCTGCTGACGAAATGGCTTCCCAGCACCAAGGGAGCCAGGGCATCTGACACAGAGATGAGATGGCCACAACTGTCCTTGCCAAATCATTCCTCCTCCCTCCTCCCTGCCCTTTGTCCGGTCCCCGTCACCCCCACCACCACCACCACCTGATAAAGCACATGCTGTGAGCTCCCTTTGGCGAATCAGCTGCAGGATTTTTCCTGGGACCCCTCCTAAGGCAGCCAAGATCACGAACAAAAGAGAAGTGCCTTCTCGTTTCTCTCCATCCCCCCGCTGACGCTCTGCCCTTCGGATGCCACTCAGAGCTGCTCTCTGCACCGAAACATTTACATCTTTTACAGCACTCTGGCTCTACTTCTCACGTTTCTCCCCCAGCAAACACCATGGCTGTTTCAGAGTGTGCCTGGGGGCAGGGCTTGGGAAAGGACTGGGGAATCACAACTTGAGCAGGGTTGTATGGCTCTGTTTACACTGCAGGGCCATATCTCTGCTCCCTGACTAGCTACAGACCCAAGAGAAGCCCCCTCCGCCTCGCTAACCCGTCACTAAACGGGCTGCCGTGGACCCCGGGAAGGGAGAGCCGGGCACGGCTTGCTAAATCCCGGGCTCCTTGTGGCAGTGCAAGTTAATCCCTTGTGGTGTTTAACCCCAGCCCCATCTGCTCCTGCTTGCTAGGTGTGAAACATCCCATCCCCCGTCCTCCCCTGCCCGCTTTCTGATGCATTTTCCCCTGGTTTGGGAGTGTTGAGGAAAGACCCCGTCCAGACACTCTCGCACCCCCGGCTTCCCAGCCTACTGTCCCCCGGAGGGGCTGCCGCTTCCCTCCTGTCCCTCTCTGCCTGCAGGGCTGGGATGTAGGGAGCAGCCTGACAAGCCCATCTTTCGGTGCCTTTGCAGAGTAAGTGGCCCTGGGCCCTCTCGGAAACAAGCAGCCGCTGCCACGACCACGGGAAAAACCCACAAAACTGCAGCCGTGACTCTGCAGCTTGCTTTCCCTTGGGTTTCCCATCCCAGGTCTTTCTTAATGCTGCCGGGTTTGTGTGATGTTGCGTAATGAAGCACCGCCAGAAGAGTATCACCTTCCCGGGCTTTCCAAAATTGAATCTGCAGTTTCCTGCCCATGTTTCCAGTCTCCAGCCTCTTGGTATGTACCTATCCTCACTGGAGCTTGCAGCTTCTTCAGTCTGGGATCACCTGCAAGCTTTAGCCTTCTCCATGATCATTAGTAAGGAAGGGGTAACCAGGACTCCCATCCTGACTTTCAGCTCTCTCTGTACTAGAATATGAACCAAACCAACTCATGTTCAGCAACCTGAACTGATTGACAGAGTCCCCCACACTCCTGTGCCACCCAAAAGCAGAGGATGGGAATGGAGAACCGAGGGGGAGCAAAGAGCAGAGGCCAGGCTTGGTGTGGCTTAAACCTCCGTGCAGCCCCATCGCTGGCTCCTGCTGTGATATCTTAATGATTCAGCCTTTTCCTCCTCCACGCTCTGTGCCTTAATTAGCCTTTCCCCCTCCTGTGGGCCAAACTGCTTTGCTTTCTTTTCAGTCCTCCTTCCTCGTGCTTTGCCTCTCACCGTGTCTTTCTGCTGTACACTTCAAAGGCTTTGCTCACCGCATCTCCCCGCTGCCAGCACCAGCCGGTAACACCCCAGAGCAGGCCAGGTCTGCCATGAACTCACAGCCGTGGAAATGGCTTCGGGCCCTTTGGATCTGGGCAAGAAGCAGGCATGGGGGAGGATGGGTGGAAGGATTTTCACCATTTCACCTCTGGGAAGAGTTGTTAGTAACACAGGAAAAGCGAGGGGAGGGGGAAAGCAGCCCCCTCCTCCACCCACCCTCCCCCAGGAGAGCCTGCTGAGGGCAGAGTGCTTTTATGTGCAAGTGGGAGGGAAGGAGAGTGTTAGGGCTTCAGAGGGAAACGCTTTGATCTTGACTTTGAATCTCCTGCAGTTCCCAGCTCCCCCCCACCCCTCCCACCTATGGCAGGAACCCCAGGATGTGGCCAAGATTCCCGGTCCTCTCCTGGTGCTGTGGTAATGCGCTTGGTGCTTCATGCTGAATTCCCTCCTGTGTGCCTGGGAACCTCGAGGAGCCTCAGGGGGCAAGGGCACAGCACCTTCACCAAGTTCAAACCTTCCCTGCCGTCTCACAGAGTGGGAAGGAAGAGGGAGCTCAGCTGGAGAGAAGCCAGAAGGGAAGAGAGTCCTGAGCCAAGCAGAGGAGAATGAGATGGGACCTACTGTCAGGGCTCCACCACCTCAGGGCAGGGGACAGGCAGACCTGGCTCTCCTGTGCACTCCTGGTGCATTAGACTGGACAGTCCTGAACATCACCCAGAAGATGAACTGGGAGGCAGCCACCATTAGGAGAGGGACAGGGTGCTCTGGGTGACTCCCAGGGGGTAGAAATGAGGTCCCCTGGTCCCACAAGGAGGGACCTTGGATCAGAGAGAGGAGAACAGCAGTGAGGGACCCAGGTTTTTTCTACAGGACAGGAAGGAGGCAGCACAGAGGGGTGCTGGAGGAAGGGGGACCACCCCAACCTCTGAGACACTGAAGAGAAAGAGGGTGACAAGGTGTGGGAGAGCCTTAAAGGTCTCTGATCTCTTGTCTAAGGTGGGACCTAGTGCCCAGGCCAGGTCCTCACTTTCCTTGGGGAGTGAAACTCCTGCCTGGGCCTTGCTGCCAAGCTGTCCTAAAGTTCAGACCCTCTGTCCTCAGTCACACAGGGGAAGTCACCCCTGTTAACTGCCCTTGCTCGCTGCGGTTGATGCACTCAGTTGTCCCTGCCCACCAGTTCTCACTTTAGCACCACTGAATAGATTTTGCTCCTCACATCATCTCCTATAATTCAATCACTCCAGCGCCGTTGCTCCTGGCTGAAAGCTCCCTATACTTTGTCACTCTCCCTCTCATGTCGTGTAAGCAGAACGGAACAAAATTGTAATTGTCTGTCTGCTGGCACCCAGCATTGTGCCAGGGCGTGCACAGACGTGAGGGTGCCTCACAGGACCTCTCCACAGAGCCCAGCAGTCTGTCTATCTCAGCATCCCTCTACAGGCTCCAGCACAGGTGTGAGGCAGTGGGTTCAGAGATGGTTTCAGGACTGGGAATCAGAAGTACCAGACAATGTGAACTCCCAAACAGAACTTCTGTCATTCAGTTTGAAGAAGTTACTATAAAAATTGGGATGGACTCCATGTTTTCCAGGTCCCCGTTGGGCATAGTTACACCACAATCACTTGCCCTTCCTTACCCCTAAAACTGGTGGGCAGACTGCAGCTGCAACAACCCCATTTCTGTTGCTGTCTCAGGCTGCAAGCTCTGCTCTTCCCTCCTGGAGCAATGCCAGGCACAGGGGAGAAACCCAACCAAGATAGCAGATGCTTAGGACCCTCCTGGAAGCCCCCATGCTCTCGGTCCAGCCACCCTCTCAGCAGTCACAGCTCCTCCCACTTCCCAGAAGGAAGATTATGACTGAAGTTCCCTGGAGGGAGAAAGGTGCTGGGGCGTCAACAATGGCTTTGAGAGGATGGGCATGTCAATTTAGCCCATTTAGGTCAACCTGTTCCAATTCCAGATGTGACTTTGGCAACTGGTCCACAGTCTGACCTGCCCTGAATGGCATTTGGCCACCCCAGGTGTTTCATCCATACCCCATCCTATCTGAATGGTCTCCTCTGGTCCAGCCAAGGACAGCACTGCGGTGGGTAGGGTGCTCCAGGAGGTCCCCCAGGTGGGAGTGGAGGTGGGACTGGGGAGCTTTCCTGCTTGGAGCGATAACCAAGTGTTTGAATCTTGTCCCCATGTGTGGCACAGTCGGGATTGTCACATTGCAGTGACAGAGCCAGAGGAACCCATACCTTGTAAAAGAACCCAGCATCAAGTCCGTGGGACACCCTTCCTCCTCAAATTCAAACCAATGAGAATTTTATCTGCTGAACATGGAGGTTGCTCTTGACCTGGGAGAAGACTCTGCGTCCAAACTTGGAGCAGTAAGACCTGCTTTTCAGCGTGTCTGGAAACACGGTGCCATGAGATGCACGTGCAGCTGGACATCTCTGCACCTTTGCTCTGGGATTCTTCTGAGTGTGGATGCGCTGCAGCAGGCAGGATAAAGCACAACAGGCAGAAAATCTTCTGGCAGCCAGAGCTAAACTGCAAAGGTCTCCACGGCCTACTGTCATGCTGAAGCATCCTGCACTAAATCAGGGAGCTCTCTGGTCCCCCACCCAACTCCTCCAAGGAACAGAAAAATGCTAACTACTTGTTTATATGCTGGAAGCCGGTGTGTGCAGTCATCTGCATAACAGAACTGCCCAGGCTGTCTCTTTGTGTGTTTTCCAGCTCCTATGTTAATCACTGACCCTGCTGACTCCGGCATTTACCAGTGTCTCACTGCCCTGTGAGCACCGCTTTGCATTTGCAACCAAAGAAGTTAAAAGGATGAAGGATGAGAAGGGGAGCTCAGCAGCTGTGGGTATGAACACCAGCCTGCTGGGGAAAAGATCCAGGACTGGTCAGGTTGATAGCAAGAGTGGAGCTGGCTTTGGAGATATGAAGTCTGCCTGAGGGGGGAGAAATACTCACCAGGGGATGGTTTAGGTCTCATTTCCTTGCACTGTAGCTTTTCTATGACCAGTTAGAGTGACTTCTGTGAGCACTGAAGTTAGAGTGACTTCTGTGAGCACAGGGTTTTGTGTCAGCTGGCATGGGGGCTCCTAGCAGAAGCTGGGAGGACTCATAAGCACCCAGTCCACAGCTTCCATGGAGCCCTTTTCCCCATCAAACCCTCTGCACCCAGCCTCCCTTTGTGTTCCTGGACTCAGATGTGAGCCAAGAGAAGTGGAAAAAAATGCTTTGGGGTATGTGCTTCTGCAGGCGGTAGGATGCAGGGTAGCAAAGATGTGCCTAGATGTGTGCTGTGATGCTTGATCCTGGATCACATAGAAGGGAGGGCAACAGGAGAGGGAGCTGGGCACATTTCCCCTGTTTGAAAGGTCCATGTTTAGTTTTTCTGACCAAATTGCACAAGAATCCCATACGTGGTGTCTCCATGAGCCTCTCCTTGCCAAACACTGCAGCAGAAATGAGTGACCACCTTGAAGTTCCCTGCAGGTAGTGGCACACAGGGAAGGAAGCTCTTGCCATGTCTGACATCAGGAGTTTTGTGTCCCTCACTGTGTGAGGGGATTGTGGGGCCCAGTGGGGCCCAGGCTTGTCCCCAAAGGTAGGCTGGTGAGAGGAAACCAGATGCTGCCTGAAACTGGAGCTACACAAACCAGAGGACATGAAGCACCGAGACCAGCTGGTGAAGAGCCCAACTCTTCCCTGTTGTCCAAGCTGTGCCCCCTCTCGTTAAAACACACCCAGCTTTCACACCCAAGAGCAGATGGCCTCCTCGAGGACCCATTTTTGGATGGTGTAGCTTGGGATAAGGCAGGTCCTGGAGGAAGTTCTAGGGGTTCTGGTCTTGTGAAGAGGACGTGGGGTGGAGCTGGCGTTGTCGGCTCAGTGATGCCGGAGCGAGATGCCTGGTGCGCGGGCTGTTTGCACAGCCTCACGTGATGTCCCGAGGGACGAGATGAACCCATTGTGCGAGCGGGAGTTCAGGAGGGGGATCTCGGCCCTGAGATTAGGCTGGGGAGGCAGCTGGGGCAGAGATAGCAGGGAGGAAGGCTGCTCCACCGAGGGCCCAGGCATGGCTGGGCAGGCAGGCAGATGCAAGCTTGTCCAGGAGGCTGCCCAGGGCCAAGGGCAGGAAAAAACCTGCCATTATTTGGGTGATTTCTGCAGATGAGAAGGTTTTGAAGGGCAGCAGAGCTGAGCATTGTCAGCCCTATGAGTCTGGGGGTCCCACCAGCATTTCCTTGCCAGGGGGAGAATGTGCACCACTGAGAGAGGGGAGAGGACAGGGCGACTGTCTCCTGGCTAGCAGCACGGAGGAAGGACCGTGGCCTTGGCAGGGGCGAGTGGGGAGAGGGTGCAGACAGCACATGGGCAGTGCCAACCCCGTGGGCTGCAGTGACACCCGCTCGGGACCTGCCTGCTCCCCGCGGGACACGAGGGGTTGCCCCACGCAGCTCCCACGCTGCAGGCCTGGCTGGGGTACAGGGCAGGAGAAAGCGGCGGGGCGGCAGGGTGCCGGGGAGCACCGGGAGGCGGGCGGCGGCGGGCCCTTTAAGCGCGGCGGCGGCGGGACAATGGCCATTATCACTTTAGCTTTGGAAGTGACCCCCGGCCCGCTCCGCTTTCATCTGGGCCGGGGCCGCGGGGATGGCCCGCTTCCTGNCGCTGGGTGGCTGCCCGGGCACCGGCCAGCTCTCCCCGGCCCCGGGGCTCTCCGTCCCTTTGTCTGCCGGGCGGAGGGGAGCGGCCGCCCGCGGTGCCGCCGGGGCGCGGGGCTGTCCCCGTCCCGGGGGTGGCCGCAGGGAGCCGCCTTCGGGAGAGGCGTGAGCGGCCGCGGGGGCGGCGCGGGTGGGCGCTCTCGGGTGGACGGGGCGGGAGGCGGCTGTCAGGCTGCTCCCGCTCGGGCAGGCAGCGCCCCCGAAACCGCGCTGAGCTGCGGCGCTTCGGCCTGCGTTAAAGGCGGGTCCGTGGCTTTTCTCTCTCCGGGGGAGCGTTGCCCCGTTTCTGGGCTTCGGTGGAACTGCAGACGGAGCCGGCTTCTCCTGCTGCCAGTGCTGCTCGCCCACCAGAATCCCTCCAGGATTTCTAGTGTGATATTTCTAGCCTAGACAGCTCCTTGCGATTACCACTTCGGTGCTTCCGTTGTGCAGTCACAGCGTTTAAACCCTCTCCTCTCAAATGAGAGCCTTTATAGCCAGCGTGGCCTGAGCAGGGCTGGGGCTGGGGTGCACGGACACCCCTGCTCCCGCAAGGTGCCGGCAGCCCTGAGCAGCCAGGGCAGCAGGGCTGAGGTCTCCTGGATTCCTGCTGGCAGGAGCGTTTTTGGGGCTGGCTCGGGGAACTTGCACTACTGGATGCCACTAGCCCATCAGTTTAGGCGAGGGAACGTGATCTGCAAGTGCTCGCTTATCTGTTACAATGCAAAAGCAGCTAGGTTAGGTAAAGCCTCCTTTATCAGTGGTGAAAAACTCCCTTAGTTGATTCCTGGTGCTGAGGTGGTTTAGGGAGCACTTGTCTATCGTGTTCAGCTGGCTTCACTGGGGGTGTGCGGGGAAAAATGTTCCCTTTGCGGCAGGTCCTCTGTGTTGAGAGCTGCTGGGCTTGATCAGGTGATGAACCCAAGCCCGCAGCTTGGCTGACTTCTGCTCCTAGCTTACCTGAGCCCCTCTCCGCCCTGCCCTGGGATCTCATCTGTGCTGCTTTAGCTGTGGGTTTTGCCTTGGGATTGCTTTTGAGGACCTCTTGCTCTGAGTGGCAGGAGGTGGTAGTGACATTGAGTCTGTGGGGTTTATGCTGAGGGGAAGAATTAAATCCTGTGCCTCCAGCTCTCCCTCTCCCCTCAAGCTATAGAGGGGTGGGAAATGCCCATCAGGCCATAAAGACCAGGGTTGTTGCTGATGCTTCCTGGCATGTGTCAGCTCCTCACTCCTGCCAGGGGAAAAGCTTTTCTTGCCTTTCCTGGCTCTGCTGGGGGGCGAGTACTCAGCTGGGATATGGAGGCTGTAAGGGGAGGCAGTGGCTGCTGCAGAGGGAGGTGGCCAGCCCTGAAATGGTTTGGCAGCCAGGGAGAAGGAGGACTTAGGCTTTGCCAGCCCTGCAGCTCTCCTGAGGGATGTCTTTGCTTCAGCTCCTCGAGCACATGTTGCTCACTGTGGGCTTAGTCAAAATTTCTATAAACTTCTATGAACTTCCAGGAGAACAACAATACATAACCGACAACCCCATACCATACTTGCTCAGACTAGGATTTTAGGACAAGTTTATTTCCTCTGCTTCACAGCTGTGTGCGTTCTCCTGTGCTTGTTGTCTCTGATACCTGATGCCCCACAGCTGTGGGAATAGCTGTAAGAGGGCCCTGCCCTCCAACATGCAGGAGACCGTGGATGAGTTTGGAGCAGGGGAAGGGAGTTGATTTGGTGTCTGTGGCCTGATTAAAGGCAAGGGGCAGCAGCAGGAGCATGGAGGCTCCCTGCGGTGAAGTAGCCTGGATGCAGCCGTGTGATTCTGTGGCACCTCATTTCATTTGCTGTTTGGTCATTGCCAGATGCTACGGCAAGAATAACCTTATCTGCAGCAGGGCTGAGAACTGGGAGAGGTCGGGCAGGACATCTGCTTTATTGCAGGGCTGCTACTTTTCCTGCCTGGCCCTGCTGTTTCCCCTTCTCCCCACAGAGCTGTGGGGATGTAGTGATACCTGTGGAGTGTTGTGAGAAAGCGGGCTCTGGCTGGCATGTGAATTCAGTAGACTGCAAATTGATGCCCTACATGTTGGGGTGGCATGTGAACGAGCCTCAGGAGAAAATGGAAGAGATAGAATCATAGAATCAGGGATTGGCTTCCCTCGTTGAGTGAAGTGTTGTGGTCCCATGGAGAAAACTGGTTCAAGAGGGAGAGAGACTGGACTGGCTGGGGTGAGAGTCTGAAGAGGGTTGCACTGATGGAGCTGGATCATGGGGTAAGGACTGTGCAGTTGTCATGAAAGCTCCTGGAGTGGTGTGGGTAGAGCCACATAGGTCTTGAAAAGCTGACAGAGCCTGGGGATGGAGGTTTGACTCTTTGGATTGCCTGAATGGGAACTGGCTTGTGGAGGGAGGCAGGACAGCACTGGGATGGGCTCAGGCATGGAAGAGGGGTCCGTACAGCCTCAGAACTACCCACCCAGTGCTCATGCTCTGCCTGCACTTTTGGGTTGCCTCCAGCCTGGTAGCTCCTCTAGGAGAAACCCTCCTTTTGCAGCTTCTCCTTGGCTGGTGGCGTGTGTCTGCTGAGCAGCAAGTGACACCTAGTGTCAGCTCAGGCAGCAGTAACTGTGGCTTGGACTGGCTCCGTCCCTTTCTCCCATCCCAGGTTCTGTGACAGCGGTTTTCAGCACCTGTAATGGGTGCGTCTGCAGTGCCCTGCTCTGAGGGAGGGGGCAGCCTCCTTGCCCCTTCTTCTGTTGAGCTTGAACACCTTGAGACAGGTCCCTCTGTGCCCCTGCTCAGTGTTGCTCTGCCACAGGTCCCTTCCTGCGGAGATGACAAACGCTTCCCCTTTGAGGCTCTCTTCTCTCTGAGCACTGGTTACAGGGTGGTAAAATGAAAGGGATGGAGCTACTGGTGGGAGGTGGGTGTCGTGGTGAGGCTGGGTGCAAAGGCAGAGCGTGCAGGGGTAGGAGGTGACCTGGCTTCCCACCCTGATGGATGCGGTCACTCCATAGTTTCACCTAGACAAGTGTCTCTGGAGGCTGTGTGCTGTGTGTGCCGTCCACAGGAGGTCACTGGAGAGCAGGCTGAGCCCATGTCCCTGTCCCAGGGCTGGCTGTGGGGACCCAGGCTTGTTCCTTTGTCCTTGGGAGTATGGGTGGAGGGTAGAGCAGTGGCCTTTCCTTTACGCTTTTCCCCTATCCTGTCCTTTGGGTAAGAGCTGGACCTGGAGGCCAGGGCCCTGTCAGTCTGGAGCGTACGCTGCCTTCATCTCCAGTGACTTTCTCTTTGCTGTCCTTCAGGATGATCCAGCGGCACCAGCTGGTGCAGTCTGTGCTGCAGGAGCTGCAGGAAGCCACCGAATGCTTTGGTCTGGAGGGCCTCACCAGTGCTGCGCTGGAGGCGGAGAGGACGCTGTCATCTTTCTCCCTGCCTGGCTATTGTGGGAGGCAGTTCCAAGAGGAGCTGGAGGTTGACCGGGTAGCCAGGAGCCTCTATCCTGAGGATGCCCCGAGTAACATGCTGCCTCTCGTTTGCAAAGGTGAGGGGAACCGCCTCTTTGAGGCTGCCAGCGTGCTGCTCTGGGGCAACCCCAGCCTCAGCCTGGAGCTGCAGGTGCGTACGGTGGTGGAGATGCTGCTGCACAAGCAATACTACTTGAATGGCATGATCGACTCCAAGGTGATGCTGCAGGCTGCCCGTTACTCCCTCTGCACGGAGGAGACCCCAGAGATGACCAGCCTCCCCATGGCTATCCTGGAGGCCATCTTCGATGCTGATATCAAAGCTACCTGTTTTCCTGGCACCTTTGCCAACATGTGGCATGTCTATGCTCTTGCCTCAGTACTGCAGTGTAACATCTACTCCATCTACCCCATGAGCAACTTGAAGATCCGGCCCTATTTCAACCGGCTTATCCGGCCCAGGAAGTGCGGTCCACGAACCTCCACGCTCCACATCATGTGGTCAGGGCAGCAGCTCTCCCGGCAGGTCTTCAAAGCGCAGTACTTTGTGGCCGTGGTTGGCCTGGAGGAGCTAGAACCCACAATGCCTTCGCCAGAGCCTCCTGTCCAGCCCATGAAGACCCTTGAGCTGCTGAACAGTGACCCCCAGCTCACCTACTCCAACCTGCGTGACCGGTACAGCATTACCAAGAGCACCTTCTACCGCTGGAAGCGCCAGTCTCGTGAGCACCGGCAGAAAGCAGCTGCCAGGTTTGCAGCTAAACACTTCCTCCAGTCCTGCTTTCAGGAGGGCAATATAATCCCCCTCCAGCACTTCCGGCAAATGTTTCCAGAAATCTCCCGATCCACGTACTATGCCTGGAAGCATGAGATGCAGAGCATGGCCAATGGTGATGCCTCTGCTCTGGCTGAGGCTCATGGGTTGCAGGAGCTTCACAGGGATGTCCCAAAAAAGGCTGATGTAGAAGAGCCAGCAAATTCACGGGGGAGCTTAAGATCCCCGAGTCCTTCCTTAGATCCTATCCAAGCAGGAATCTTCATGCAAGGAGCCAAATCCTACCTCGAGAAATGCATTTCAATGAACACTCTGGTGCCTTACAGGTGCTTCAAGCGCAGCTTCCCTGGAATCTCCAGGTCCACTTACTACAACTGGCGAAGAAAAGCAATCAAGGAGAACCCCAACTTCAAACCCCCCCAGTCTCCCTTGGATAACCAGAAACCTCTGGCGATAGGAAAGCCATTCCCGCAGTTGAAGCCAAGCAGTGTGCCTGTTAGGAAGAGGCTGAATGGAGACCGTCCAGCACCCAGGAGCCTTCTGCAGCTCAAGCCCTCTCTGTGCTGGAGAAAGCAACTGCGAGATGTGGCCAGGAGGCAGGTCCAGCAGTGGCGGCTGCCATTCTGCAAGTACCGCCTGCGCTACCCATCTCTCTCCTCCACAGCCTACTGGTTTTGGAAGGGCAGTGGCCGGGCCATTGGGCAGCATCGCCTGTCCTGGACCAGCTCTGGCCGGCCATTGAACCGAGTTGCTTCCCAGGTACCCCCAAGAGTGGAGCCAGGCCTCAAGCCCCAGTGCCATGTGGAGGTAGCCACCAAGCATCTAGATAAGCCAGTGCCCACAATTCCATATCACACCACCATTTCGGGCTACGCCATGTCAGAGAGAGCCAACAGCCGGATGTTTGTGATGGATGTGATCGCAACTGCACAGTTCAAGGCACAGGCCAAGCTGTTCCTGCAGCAGCGCTTCGAGTCGAAGACCTTCCCCACCTACAAGGAGTTCAGTGCCCGTTTCCCACTCACAGCTCGTTCCACCTATTACATGTGGAAGCGTGCTCTGCACGATGGGCTGACACTCGTGGATGCCTGAGTGCCGGTTGCCAGCTGGCTTGGCTGCAGCTCCTTCGCTGACATGGCCTTTGGCTCCCTGGTGGGGTGCCTGGTTTGGGGCCCTGCTCTAACTTTTGTTCCGTTTTTGTTTTGTTCCTAGTCTCTGGCTTTATTTTCTATGGGGTTCAATCAGGTATGGGAGCATCCTCGCAGTGCCCATTCCCAGAGATGGGAGGAGTGGAAGGAGAAGGCACGGAGCTGCCCCAAAGGAGCGGGGCTGGGGGGGGTTGTCCTCTCTTTGTGCTCGGAGGGCGAGCAAGGGAGACAGGACTGTGCCAGTGTCAGGGGATGCTGCCGGGCCTCTTCAGATGGAGGATGTGAAGGTCTCTGCTGCAGGAACTTGCTTGAATGAGTAATGTGAATGTGCAGGATGAGCGTGGAGGTGCCCAGCATCCCCTCAGTGAGCAGAGCCCGCTCAGCTGTGGGTGAGGAGGGGCTTGGGGAGTGCTCAGCTTTATGGGAGGAGCGTCTTTCATCTGGGTTCTTCCCCACTAAGGAGAATAAGAACTTCAACTGGATCAGTACCAATGCCACTTTGGCTTTCTGGCTCTTAGTACCTGCCTCTGGCTGCCCTTGGTCTTCCCTAGAGGGAGGAGGGGACTTGTTTGTGTCCCCGCTGTAGTCTGTCTGCTGGGAACGCTAAGCTAGGAGCTGGTGTCCTTTGCAGGCTCCAGTGAAGCCGTCCCTGACCTTTTTTGGTCTTGCAGCAATCACCTTTCACCCAATCCTTTATTCTCCCACAGCTGGTAGCTGCCTTACTTTCTGAGGGTCTCTCTTCCCTTGTGCTTGGGAGAAGGCAGAGAGACCAAATCTTGTGTGCCCAGTGTCCCTGCATCCTCTGTGCCATGCTGCAAGCTGAACGCGACGTGGGAGTCTCCTTGCAGCAAGCCTAGGTGCATATATCTCACTTGTAAGAAACCAAAGCAATAAAGACTCTTCCACTCCGAGTCCTGTGTGGTTTCTTACTCTTGCTTCTGCCATTTCTGGGCAAGGCTTTTCCCTCCATGTCTGCTTCTAAAACTGGTGTGTGGGTGGGAAGAACCTGTGCACACCTCAATCCCTGCTCCTGTGAAGGTCCTCTTCTGCTTCCTGGGACCTGGTGGGCACCATCTGCTTGGTGGTGCTCTCTCTGGAGGCCTGGCAGGAGCTGTGCTCTGCCTGATGAGAGGTCAGGACTTGCCTCCCCGATTGGATCCAAGGCTGGGGACAATGCAGCTGTTTGCACCTCTGGTCTGCCAGCATCTCATGGTGCGCAGCTGTGGAGGTCCCTGTCTGCCCAGGCTCTGCTGGGAGTCTCCAAAAAGCCTTGTCTCTGTAGCGTGTGAGCTCCCCTGTGGTGTCTGCCAGCATGGCTGTGCAGGACTGAGCTGTAAGGGGTCTGGGGCTGGCTGCTGCCACTGAGGAGGGTGGTGACAATGGCAGTACTTGCTCTTATTTCCCCAAAAACTGCTGGGGAACCTTACAACTGTGGAGGGAGAGCCTCTTGAGCATTGCACTTACATGATCAGCCCCTGAGGCTGGGTCTAACAGCAGGGCTGAGTCTTGTCTTTCTTGCCCTCAGGCCTTTGCAGGGTCATTAGGAGCTTTGGTGACCTCGTTAAGAGTTGAGAAGCAGTAACACATGTTGTGCTGTCATATGTCCCATCATCTCCCTCCTCAATCTTACTTGCAGAATAATTTGTTTTTCCTTCTTCAACTTGTCTGGGACCTCTCCCTGGCTGCTACAGCCTGGATGCAGTCTGCCTTCATTCACCATGAGCCTCCTAGGCAGAGGGGGGACCTGTGCTAGGAAGCTCTGCTGAGCTTTCCTGGGCATCCACCTGCAGGAGAAAGGGGTGCTCAGGGCTGCTCTGTGGCATCCTTGATCCCGAGCTGTGTGGTGGGGCAGCCCCAGAGGAGCAGTGCTGAGCCCGTGGGGCATCTCTTCCCATACCACTTAGCTCCACGTCCTTGGTGCCAGGGGTTTCTCACCACCACCCATCTACCCCTGTGCAGTTCCAGAGGAGGAAATCCAAGGCAGTGGGTGCCCCAGAGAGGGAGGCACACAGGGAGCTGGGAGCCGCCGAGCAGCACTGTGTGCTGCTGCAGAGAGCCCTAGGCGCCTGGGCTCTGTGTGTCAGGAAGTAATTGCAGTAATTAGCTGCCAGCGACTTCTCACCAGCGAACTCCTCCAAGGGAGTAAGCTGGTAATTACTCCAGAATGATTACCCGTGTCTCCAAGCTGCTGGAGGCTGAAGATAGCTGCTTTCAGCAGCGGCGGCTGTGAAGGTGGAGGTAAGACCCCTGAAGCGTGGCCTTCCTCCGCTAAGCCAAGGGAAGGGGCAGGGAGGGTGCATCTTCTGACCATGGGTGCCAACACAGGCCCCGTTCTGGTGTCCCTGAGGCAGGCGCAGACTGCCTGGCAGCAGGGCAGTGGCTGAGGCATCCGTCGGCATGTCACAGCCAGCTGCTGCTGGGGGCGGATGGGCATCAGGAGACCCTGGGGGAGTCTTCGTGGTGCGCTCTGCAGGGCAGAGGGATGGCTCCTCCTGCTTCCCATCACCTGACTCTCCCCAAACTGGGAGTGTTGCATGCCTCACACAGCGGTGTGGTTGCAGGATGAAACTCCCGGCTGCTGGCCTTGGGCTCTCTTCCCCCATCCTCCACCACCCCTTTGCAAGACATTTTTGAGGAGCCCTGGTGAAGAAATGTAGGTGTGATGGGTTTTGTGCCCTTAGGAGGACAGCATGGTGGGAAAATAATACTCATTCCTCTGAGAGGTTTTAGAAGTGCCTGCGCGTTTCTCCCTGCCCCTGCCTTGATGGCAGCAGGGTCATGGTGAGCCTCTGCCAGTTGTCACCACCTAAATGGTGGGTGCTCGTTATTTACAGATGTAGTTTGTGGATGAGCAGAGTTTAAATGGTGGGAGTGGAAATGGTAGCACTCGATTCATACCTGTCATGCTGCTCTCACCTTGAGCTGGTGGTGGGAGATGAATTTGAGGTGGCCTCAGATGCTCCACACTGCAGTGCCGGGCACTGGCTGATAAACCTCCCCCTTTGCATTCGTGGGCTGAGGTTTAGCTGAGGTGCCACCCGAGCTCCTTCACAGGCAGGTGCTTAAGAGCACTGACCCCAGCAAAGATGGAAATTTAAAGGTAAGTGAAACATAGAGGCTGTAAAGCCCGTGGGGAGCAGCCCCCCGCTCACCTGCAATTTAGGGCTCTGCTCTGCCACTAACACCCCCCATTCGTGTCTGCAGGAGGGGGTTTGCAGGTGCAGGAGGTGGGCAATGCATCCCAGGGGAGCCTGCCTGGGCTCCGTGCCGTGGGAGTAGTAGATTATGCCCAAGCAAAGCTTTGGGGCACTTAGCTGTTATGTGTTAGCTCAAGCACTGCTTTGCCTCCAGATTTTGCACAGGCGGCTGGTTTATTGGTGCAAAAAACAGTAGTGTTGGTCTTAAAAGCAACTCAAGGTAGCAAAAGGGTTGGAGTTTGCAAGACAGCTCCTGTGCTTCATTGTAGTGGAGATGTAGCAGTGGCAGGAGGACAGAAAAGTCAGTGCCACCATTCAGAACTGCTCCTGAGCTGACAAGCACAAGAGATGCATTATCAAGAATGTTGATGTGGGGAGGGAAGGAAAGAAGATGAGGAGAAAAAGGAAAAAAGAGATCGTCTGTATCAATGCCCTTCATAGGTCCGGGCTACAAGCAACTAGTGCTGCTGAGGCAATCCAGCTTCTGAGATGAGAGTCCTTTTCCTCCCGTGCCCCCACGGTATTTGTGGGGAATCATCTGCCTCTGTCCTGGCAGGTTACACCAGCCATGACTTGGTCCCCATTCCGTGTTCTCCTACCACCCTCTCTGCCTCCTTCCCATTAAAACCCATTTCATCCCACCTCCACCCCTCCTGCCTGCAAGGTAGCCCAGTTTCTTTTCTCTATTTCCAGACCGTCCTGATTTTGTCTCATTAGCAAAGGTCACCAAGGCACCCCTCCTTCCTACGCCAACTTGCCAGTGAAAATATGGACAATCAGTCCTCATACGGGTCCTCAGGGATTTTGCCCTCCAGCCCAACAGACCTTCTTCTAAAATATTAATAACCTGTTAATTAATAACCTGTTATTATAATTAATTAATTATAATTAATTAATAACCTGTCTTAGCTTTCTTGAACCAGCCCCCACCTGACAGCTGTTGGTGTGGCTCCATCCCAGCTGTTTGGCCAAGGTCCAGATGCTGTGTTCCCTGCCTTTCCTGTCCTGGAAAACAAGTGAGCTGATGTGTAATGCTAATTTAGCATGGTCAACATCTGGAAAACTCTGAAGTTTTGTAGAAAATACTCAGATATAAAAGCACTTCAAGAAGGAAAAAGTTCCATCTTTCTAGCCTAGTAGTGTCAAGAGTTTACTGCCTGCGCCTAGACTTTGATATATTACTCTGAGGATGGCATTTTGTCAGATATTGCACTTATTTGCATTTCATTTCTCCTTCCCTGGCTTCTTCCTTTGCCCCTCTCCCCATCCCTCCTCCATCGCTTCAGTAACTGCAGCCTTAGGGGGAAAGGTAGGAGAGATGTGGTGGGATGGACACCTCCTGCCAAACTCAGACATTTGAGAAGAAAATGATATCTTCCTAGCACTTCTGCAATGGCGTGGGGCAGGCAGCGAGCCTGACGTGCAGCGGGAAGGACGGTGCTGCCTCTGGATCCCTTGCCCATGGGGCTGTCCCTCAGCTCTCCGTGCCAGGATGAGCAGCCACACCTCTGTGGGGCACTTGCAGGGCTGAGTGTCCCCAAAGCTAGGGTGATCGCCTTGTTTCCACACCATTACGGCTTGTGAGGGGTCAACCTCTGATAACTAGATTTTACATGCCTGTTACACAGCTAAATTGCAGATGATACAGATTAAGCACCGCTTTGGGTAGCAGCATAGTTGAACCCACAGACTTTGGCCATTTGTTGGCCTGTGGAGCTCTGTAACCCTTGTCCACACATCCATGAGGACATGAAGATGTTGCAGAAAGCCTTTTTCTGCTGTGCAGAGCTGTCCTGGTGTGGCCAGCAATGGCATACATGAAGGCGTAGGGTAGGTGAAGCACCCCTTGCCTGTGAACCACGGAGACACCAGTCCAACTTCACAGCTTCTCCAGGTGAGGCTGAGAGTTTTGTCGCTGGTGGTGTTGCTGTAATGTATGCTGGCTTTGGTGAGATGCTGGGTTTGGTTCTGCCTGACATTTTGATTAAGCAACGAGATTGATTTAAAAATTAACCCAGCACTGAATGGATAAAAATCCAGTTAAGCGTCATGTCTCCAAAAGAAAAGAGGGTCAGAATGGAGGGATTTCTGCTGGGAAGCCTCTGAAAGGATGGGAGCAAGCCCTGCAGCCAGAAAAGCTCCTGAGCAGAAATGAGGAGCAGGGGGTTTGTGTTGTCTGTGTCCAGCACTAGAGAGGCTGCAGGACACCACGGCATTTTTGGAAGTGGGTAAACTGGAAAAGCTCAGATGGACCACAGAGTTTCAGAGCAGAGCAGCCGTGGGGAAGATGTGCCATACAGGGAGGGAGCCCAGCAGCTCAGCCTCTTCCAAGCAGCTGAGATGGCACCGTGGCGAAGCTGGGCAGACCTTGGTGGCACCAAGGGCTGGGGGCTGGCAGCAGAAAGGAGCCCCGTGCATGTGGGACCAAAGCAGCGCGTTTTCAACACCAGCGGAACACCCTCTGCTGCACCACCCTCACTAACCCACACCTCTGCTGGCATCACAGCAAGCCCCGTGGCTCACCACAGCCCACGGGGACAGCATCTGCCTTATCATCAGCAAGGTGTCCCCACTTAGTGCTCTATCCCCTCTGGGCACCGCTTGTCCTCCTGCCCTGTGGGGACAGCTCGGCCCCACCAGTGCCTTCCTGCACGTGTGGCTACCGGTGGCTGTGGGAGAGGGAGCTGGTGTCTGCGTCTCTGGGGCCAGGGGAGGTAACGAGGCTCCTGATTTCACAGCAGCTGATGCCTGAGTGATGGCTCTTAATTGGCTTCTCTCTGCAAAAATCCTCTCCCGCCCGCCCCGGGAGAGATGGCATTGCCACAGGCTGTGCCTCTCCGCGCTCTCTCTGCTGCAGGCTGTTTTGGGGGAGCAAAGGGGAAAGGATAAGCCAGCCAAAGAAATGCACTGCTAAATGCTTTTCCAAATTTTTTTTTTTTTTGGACAGGAATAGAAAATTTGCCCTGTTGCAGATAATTAGCTGTTTCCTTACTGGATTGCTGTGAAGGGAAAACACTGACTGTGCCATTAAATGAGGTGAAGGACTTACTCCACTTTTATTTCCCTGTGTCTCTTTTCTTGCCAGCCCCCAGAGGACAGACGCAGGGGGGGATCGAGGCATTTCTGCCCCCACCGGCACTGGTTGCAATCCCACCCCACCAATGGGCACTGCTGGGAGAGCAGGCGGCAGCTTTGCCTCTGCAAGGGGCTGTGTCCTCCCAGACAGATGAAGGAGCACAGCAGGAAGGACACCCCATGTCCTGCCCCGGTGATTTCCATGTCACCCACCCTGGGGATGACCCTGAAGAGAGGCAGGTTGGACGGGAGGATGCAGGAGGACCAGTTTCCCAGCGGATCCTTTCAACCAGGGATGGGGTCCCACATGGTTCTTGTCCCCCATAGACTGCACCACCTTGTTTTTCCCTTCTCCTCCATCATCTTGCCTCATCCTTGTGGGAAGAGGAGAGAGATCTAGCACTGCCTTGTCCCTGCATCCCTCATCACTGCTCCCCGGCCCCTGTCTGTAGCCAGCAGCCCCGTTTTGGAATGCCGCAGTGCTTGCTGAGGGGCGAGCAGAGCCGGGGGAAGCAGGCAGTGGCTCAGATGCATCGATTGCTCATATGTGTGCTGAGGTGCCAGTGCTTTTTCCCTTGTCAGCTTTCTCCCTGGCTGCATCCCAGAAGGAGGCAGGACTTAAAGGTCACCCCTGCCCTTGGCACAGGCTCCGTCCACCCCATCCTTAGCTGCTTCCAAAGAGAAAGGCCCACCGGGAAGTGCTCACCTTTATGTTGCAGAGGTTACGAAAGGAGCCCAAGCTGGGAGCAGGGCTGGCTTGGTTCCTGGGGTCTTCTCCTCACAGCAGGGAGGTCACCTGGGACACCTAGTGATGGCACTTCTTGCAACCCAAAAGCTTGCAGAAGCCAAACCCATGCAAACCCAGCATGTGAGAGGAGAGGAGGGCAGGGGATGGGCTTTCTGTCGACTTTCTGTGCCTGTCTCTTGGTGTCATTGGCTTAGGGCAAGGGCTGGGGGTGCTGGTGAGGCCATGGGGCCAGGGCCAAGGGCATTTGTGGAGCAGTGGGCAGGAGAGCGATGGGACGCTGGGGCTGGGGGGGCTGCAGGACTGTGCCTGTGCTGGGGGTGCCAGGCAGCACCTGCGTTCCCAGGGACAGGCATCTGCAGCCGGCTGGCGAGGAACTCAGTTGCAACTACATGTCCTAATTATAGATAACGAATTACTCATGAATGGAGGAGGGGGACTTGTTCTGATACATCCTGGGACTCTTCAGTACCTCTTGTGACTGTTTTTTAGAAAGCCCTGGTGTGCGGGGAAGGACAGCAGGTTGCGGTGTACACCCTTGTAGGACATTACTATCTAACCAACCCCCCCTCCACCCCCAGCTGAGAGAACCCCAAATCCTCCCTTGCCAGCCACCAGGAATCCCGCTCCACCACTGCCTCTCTGCGCTCCCTGCACTTCACATCACCACCCACAGCTGTGATGTGCCAGGTCCCCTCCGCTCGCTTCTCCTTTCTGGGCTAAAAACACTGCCAGGCCAGAATTCAAGGCTATTCCTCCTTTGCCCCAAATTTCTAAGTATCCCCTGTGGGATCAGGGCCACTACTGAGCTCTGCCATGGGGCTGGGGGTCCCGGGTGGGAGAGGGACCCCCTCTCTGGGACAACAGGAGGGAGGGAGCGAAGAGTCACCTCTTCCACACCCACTGGTAGGATTTAGTTTACATTTATAATTTTTTTTAGCTCGATCAAATTTCCGGAGCTTGCGTCTTCCCCGACTGCTGTGCCTTGTTGCCTTTTTGCTTCCTTTCCTTCTGCTCAGGCGGCTGCAGCAGACGCTGTGAGTCTATAATAAGTTATTCAGCAGCAATCTCCATGCCCGTCTTCGTATTTCAATTTCCACATGTTTCCCTTCAGGCTGTTTCCAACTAATTTCCCCATTTGCATAATGCCCCCCTTTGGGATGCTCTGGCACAGCCCCCTTCCCCCCTTCCTTTGACAATATCATCAGAGATTGAGGCTATTAGCGGAAAACACTTTAATTCTGTTGGCCCTTTAGCCCGGTCCTTCCCTATATGTCTCCAATTAAAAAAAGACAAAGGGGCGTGTTGGGGTGCGGGGGGCTGGGGTGGTCATGGGGAGTGGGCTAGGGGCTGCTGGCCCCCCACCTGGGGCAGCCCCTGGGGGGAACCAGCCAACAGCATTACAAATTCACAGCAAACGCAGTTTCTTGTTGCCGACTCTGGTCCAGCAGCCCTGATGGTCCAGTCTGGACCAGAATCACAGGGGACCCCACCACCCCTGCCCCCAGGCTGGGGGTGCTCGAGGGGGAGAGGCGTGGAGGGCACTGAGGTTTGGAGGCGGGGGGGCTGGCCACCTCTGCTGCACGAGCCCCCACGGATGTCCCCTCTCCTGAAATAGCGCTCCTGTCCTGCTGGGCGATTTGGAGGGACGGATGCCCAGGAAGGCTGAGCACGTGCAGGAGAGGGGAACGAAAACCATCCCTCGACTGCTGGGCGAGGGTGAACCTCATCTCTCCTCTCTAAGCCACCTCATCTCTTCTGGACACCCCAGTCCTTCCCTGCAAGTTTGGTCTCTCTCCGTCCACTACCAGCAGCCAGACCTTCTTATCCCGCCTGATGTGCATATTCTTCTGGCCCTCTTCAAGCACTTTTTTTTTATGCTTCTACTACACACAGAACATAGAACATAGATGATGCTCCAGCCTCTCTCTCACCCTAATTCTTCTCCATCCACACATGGCAAAAAGCCTGCACCACCACCCCACTCCCAGCACTAGCTTGCTGTCATCTACATCGCGGTACATCTCCCTCCGAGTTGCCCAGACACCAGCTGGATGATAACTTCCTTCGGGAACTGCATAAACACCTCCAGGTTTCAGCGAGCTCAGCACTCCTGCAAAGCTCACTTCTTCCCTAGCCAGCTCCATGTCCTTCCAAACAGACTCTTTTTTTCCTGCTTTTTTTTTTTTTTATTGGCTCTTCCATGTTATAAAACGTAATGGGAACTTTCAGACCAGCTTCTAAACAGGTCTCTGATGTGCTTCTCTCTTTTATGGCTCAAGTACAACAGCAATCGCAGACATTAACATGCTTCTTTTAGGATGAAATGTACATTTGAACGGCACCCAGTTGGAGGAATGTGCTGCACCTCTTGAAGCCTACCCAGAAACCCCAGTGATGGGCGGTGGGTGCCCAGAGTCTGCCTGCAGCCTCCTGCACACAGGGGAAGGAGGCGGCGGGGGGGCCGTGGCCAGGGTGAGGGAGGGTCAAGGTGGATGCTGGGGGGGAGGGGGCGAGGCAGGGCCTTTTGACACCAGCCCTTTGGGGCAGTCATTGCCTTCACACCCACCTCTGAAGCACATGATGTGTCGCTGACAATATATGAACTAGTGAAAGTAAGATGTAAGTGGGGATGCGTCCTTGTCAGCAGAGCTGTTGGATGGAGGCATGGGAAGAATTGTTTTGGGGTCAGGCTCCCTCCAAGTCTTCCCTCTCCCTGGATCTCCACCCCTGGCAAACAGCACTCCCACCCCAGGCTCTGCCTCTCACCTCAGCCTTTTCCTTACGTCCTTCATGTGCGAGGCTGTGACCTAGTGCCGAGAGTGGAGTCCTTCAGGGCCCCAGCCCTCACACATCATTTCTTGTGTAGAAATTGCCGTTACAAGTCTTTTTAGGGCCCAGCACGGTGTGACGTCAGCCTTATGGGGACTCTGACTTGCAATTATCGTGACAGTCATTATTAACACAGAGAAAACCTTGTTATCTTTGCTAACGTGCTCCAACAATGGGAGTGATGGTGTGCAACCGCCAGCCTGCCTTCCTCCTTGTTTCTTGCCTGGGTTGGGCCAGCAACTGGTATGTCCCCTGGATGAGGGGTCTGTCTGCACAGGGATGCGGAGAGCCTGCCCTTTGGTCACGTCCATGCTGTGTCCTCCTACTTCGCTGCAGCTGAGGGGCCAGGTGCCGCCCCGTGGCACCGAAATGAGAATGTTGTCCCCATCATGGGAGTCTGGAGAATCCACCAGGACACCAGCCTCCTGGGGTCATTCTCCGGCGCCGTATCCCCTCTCCTCCCTGTGTGCCCCCTTCATGGGTCAAGCCTGGGCACCGGCGGTGGATCTCAGAGCTGTGGGGCTTGGAGGGGAAGCCGTGGCCCCAGAGCAGGGGTGGTGGCACCAGCCCAGCAGCAGCACACAGCATCTGTCCTGCACATCTTCAGCAGGCAAATGTGCTCCTCCTGGTCCCCGCAGCCAGGCCAGTGCCCCGTTCCCTGCTGTCGGATGGTGGCACCCCACAGCCTCGGGAAGAACGTGGGTCTACTGTTTGTCTGAAAGGGGAAAGAGCCTGCGCAGGGCATGCACACCGAGGTCCTGCCGTGCAAGCAGCCCTTGCAGGCACTGGCGCCCTGTGCTCCGCAGGAAAGCTCGATCCCAGGGGGGCCGGGGCAGTGCTGACGTGCGGGTGGCAGCTATACGTGGCCCCCTTTGGAGAGATAAGCGATCAGCGCTACCACCACTCCGACGTACACTCCTGTGCCAATGGTTATGGAGAGTGCGGCGAGGAAGAGAGCTCGGCGAGAAGCTGAACTGGCCAGGTGGAAATCTCCTTTGGAGACAGCCTTGCTGGCCTGGAAGGAGAAGAAATGCTCATTGCTCACAGCCGTACCAACCTGGCCTTTTAGCCTGCATCCAGTCGTTTCACTAATGAGTCAGCCCCCCCTTCCCCGGCCACTGTGTCCCATGAAGGATGGGGACAGACAGCCAGGTGCCTGTCAGTCCGGGACGGCTCAGCTCAGCAGTGCCACCCACACACATTTCCCTGTGGATTTTGCCTCCAAGGGAAGCGTGGGCTTTGGCTGGCTGTCTGCAAGCCCCAGCCATCTGTGTGCTTGGCCAGAGCTGTGAGCGGGTGTCTGGCCGCTCGTAAGCCCAGGCAAATGGCCAGTGCACAGGGGCGATGGCTGCGTGGTACCAACTAGATACAAATATACTCTACATACATCTATATCTAAAATGAGTAGTGAACAAAAGTGGTAGTTACAGCAAATGGAGCTAAATTTAAATTGCACCAAGTACACCATCAGGCGGTGGGTGCACTGTGCTACTCTGCACCATGTGGAAAAATGTGAGATCAGCCAGTCCTCAGGGTCCTAATGAGTTAAGGCTTCCCCTGCCGCTCACCGCCTCTCTGCCAGGTACTCATGTTATATACTTTTCCATTTCTGTTTCTATCATCTTGATTTAACTTCTTAATGCCTCCCCCCCATCTATTCTTGGTACAGTGGCATCTGTGCAAACGTAGAGTAAATCCCCTGGCTCTGCAGGAATTATTCTGGGTCAACAGTGATGTAAGTGAGCCCGAGGTGCGGGCTAAGCCCTCAAGAAGGCAGCAGCTCCTCTGAGCTGGTGCAGCCCGAGGGCCACCACCCTCTCCAGCCTCTGCCAGGCTGGTGTTGGCTCACACAGCTTAGCCGCTGCGTGTCAGAGGCAAGTGCGATGGGGGAGCTGCGGTGTGATATGGAGACCAGGCTACTTGTTGAGTCCAGTCTCCGGAGAAGCCTGACTCTGCAGCATGAGCTGCCTCGGACTGGGCCATGGTGTAGGACCTCTGCACTAACGGAGAATGGGAAGGCAGGTGGGAAAACGCTATTTTCCTGAGGCTGGGTGGAGGGTGAGGACTTGGGCAAGGAGCCAAGGGGAGCCTCAGTTCCTGAAAGACCCAAAGGAAAAGCCTGACCTCCAGTAACCCACACAAGAGCTGGAGGACTTGCAACCTCACAGCAGTCATGGAGACATCCAGGAGGACCCTTTGTCTCAGCCCTCAGGGGTCTGGGCATGGCACAGAGATGAGCCTTAGCACCAGAAAGGTGCCTGATCCCCTCCGAGGGCTGCTGTGGCTTGTGGGGCCCTTGCTCAGTGCACACAGGGAAGCACAGGAATCTCTTACCCCTTGGGAGAAGTAGAAGGCAGCAATCCCCAGGGGCCAGAAGCAGCACAGCATGGAGAAAAGGGCCAAGCCCAGGTGGTCCCGGGGGGGAAGCATCAGGAAATGATCCTCACTTTCGCTGTCGCTGGAGGAGTCGCTCTGCAAAAACCAGATGGATTGAGCACATGCCCACCTCCCTATGCTGCCCTGCGCCTCAGCCCCTCTCCTCCCAGCTCCTGCTCTCTCCTGGCTCCATTGTGTATTCTCACACGTTTCACACCTGCAAATTCAAGGAGTTGAGTTGCAAAAATATTTTAGCCTCCTCAGCTCCTCAGGTTTGATGAGAAAAAATGTAGCTCAGCAAATTCAGGAGTGGAGTGGATTCTCGGCTGCCTGCCAGAGCAAATGCTGAGCTCGCTTGCTGGGGGTCTGGGATTTCCCTGGGAGATAGATAGTCTTAAACTGAAATATCTTGAGCTTTGGCAGAACTGGCTGTTTGTCTGCTTAAACAAACTTAAACAAAGTGCCTTATCCCCATTAGGGACTAGGAGATCGATATCCTGCTAAACTAATTTAGCAGGTGAGGGAAAATGGTTGAATTGGAGCCTCCATCACAGGGACGACGTGTCCTGTCCCCTTAGCCAGTGCATAGCTCAGACTAGCTGCGGTCAGCCCTCCTGCCTTTGGGCACCGCTCGGCCAGCTGTAAACCAGCCTGGAAGTGATGTATCCCAGTGGGGAAGGCACACAGAGATGGGGACACCTTGTGCTGCCATCTGAAAAGGCCCCACCACTGGCACCGAAAGCAGCAGAGCTGTGCTGGGACATCAGACATCAGCTCCAGCAGGCTCCGGGGGCCCGCTCCCACCTCTCAAGGTGACGTTCCCCAGCCTCTGCACCACCACTCAAGCTGTGGTGGGGCAGGGAGTGCAGCATGAGGCTGCTTTGCCAGCTCTCATTCTTCTTTTATGAAATTCATCCTGTCTTTATATTAAGCTTTCTCTCGGTTGCTGCCATCAGGCATGTGAATTTTGCTGTTATGCAAGGATTGCCATTCCCCCTTAATTTGGGAGCCGCCGCAGCCACAGGCTGCCCTTGTCAAAGGGTCCCCTCATCCCAAGGGTCCTGCAGAGAGGAGCCCACCTTCCCTTCGCTCCCAGTGGGCATGCAGCCAGGCTGCCCTCAGGGAAGCTGAGATCTGGGGTGAGGAAAAGGGAGCAGAAATGAAAAGGAGGAAGAAGAAATATTGGGTGCAGAGGGAGAGGCTGGTGAGGCAGGAGATGGGAGGGTCTGGGGGGAAAGCTCTGGGGCAAGAAGGGAAAATAAATGACCAAGAATTTGGGCCAACAGCCAGAGTCTCCAGAGAAGGAGTTTGGTGCCATCCCACCTGGCAAAGCTCACCTCGTACTCCTGGAGCTCCTCTTCCTCCACCTCGTAGGACACAGTTTGGATGCGGATGTCGCTGTCTACCAGGCAGGGCCCTTGAGCCTCATGTCCGTCGGGACCTTCAGATGCAGCCTCTTTGCTTTCCATAAAAGTGGTCTCGCAGCTTTCCGTCTTGCTGTCTTTGGCCTTGAGAGCGGTCTCATCCTTCACAAGGATGAAATTGGGGCCATACAAGGCTTCAACAGCCAGCTGCAGGGAACTGGCATCCAGCAGCTGGTGAGTCCTGGCACCACCAGTGTTTTGGAAGATGTAGGAATACAGTTTCCCTTGACAGCGATGACTGGGGTAGTCCTGGCTGTGATGCTGGTGGTAAGTATAGCTGCTGTGAAGGTGCCCATTGGCCTTGGCCAGGAGTGGGTTTTGGAGCTCACGCACGCTCTCCATGCTGCCGGCGGCGGGGGGGGAGTGATCCTGTGGGAGCAGAGAGAGTAGGAGGGAGGAGGCTGTTATTTCAGCAAGGCAAGGGAGCAGAAAAGCCTCTTGCCCGTGCAGAGCCAGTGTCAAGACAAGGCTAGTGGGAACAGAAAGATGTGGCAATGCTGGAGAAAACAAGAGCCCTCCCTGCCTCTCCACAGCTTGAATGCTCTCTCGGCAAACTGAGTGTCTCTTCATCTCTCCCCAGCTGGCAGTAAGATAAGGATGCAGCCCCGCAACAAGATGATCTGATTCAGGCTGGATTAAGACAACGATTTGCTGTATCTATAATGCATCTTGAGATGGCCACGTGCAGCCTGACAGGAAAGGACCTACTGCATCTTTTCTGCTGGTTCATACTGTGCACTGTGACAAAGCCGAACAGACAGCACAGAAGTAGATAAGATGCTGACAGCCACTTGAGGGGCCTCCCTGTCTTCCCGAAGCGGAGGGTTGCTCGGTGAATTACAGCCCTACAGGCATTACACACACACCCAACTGACTTTCAGGTACCCAGGAGGTTTTCTAGGACTCTTTCAAGGCTGAGCTGGGGCTGGGGAGAGAGAAGCTAGGCACTGAGGGAATCCAGGAGGCTGCTGTGAGGACATGGAGGTGGCATTTAGGCTGGGGTGGGGAGTGCTGGATGCTCAGACGGCTGTGCAAAGGAATGGAGGGATGCAGAGGTTAAGGGGGAGACAACACGGGGCTTGGTTCACATCAAAATGATGACAATTTAAGTAAATGGCCTGTCACATCAGACCTCTGTTTAAACCAGCTCCACTCCTGGGTACAGCTGGCAGCCGCGCTGCCCTGGCTCTGGGCCACCGGCTTCAGAAAATGCCGAGTCCAAACGGGATCCTCAGCTACAAATGTCAACATGGGTTTCTTTCTCAGGAAGATTTATCCCCCTCCCCCTTCTTCCATTTCAGAGCGCTGAAACCTTGTGCTGATTTTTTTTTTTTTTTTGCATAAAAATTTCTGAGATGAAATATTTCAAGCCCTTTTCTTCAGAGGAGCATTTGCTATTTTGGCTTCCCAACCCACCTTGGCACAAAGAAAACGTGTAGTGAAATATCAGCGTTCCCCAGGAGAGAGAAACAATTACTTTGTGCTCTTCAGTACCCAGGCCCCGTGTTTTACAGCTGCTCTCTAGCACGTTCCCGTCTCCTAGACCGTGCCACCTTATTGCCTTGTGATCCCAAATGTTCCTTGTCCTCCTTAGAGACCTCGCTCACTGCCTGCTCTGCAGGATGCTGTGAAGCAGAGACACGCTTCCACCTGCTATGGGGTACCTCGAGGTGCACTAGGCTTTCTGATAGAAAGCACAACACCTTGGGTTTAAATCTGTCCTCAAGAAGAAAATATAAATAAAGATGTTGGAGTTGAAGACTCCTAAGAGTGAAAAGCGCAAGTGGTCCCATCCCCTTGGCCAAACTCTTGCCATATCACACAGGTTTGAGTGCCATACCTGGCTTTAAATGGCCCTGTCGATGGGCTTTGCTCTGGCAGCGGTCGTCACGTTTTGGAAAGCCGCTCAGGAAAATGGAGCCATACAAAAGCACCCCCACACTGCTAAAACTCTGCATGTTTTGGTGAACGCTCTCCGCTTCCTCCTCCCCCAAATCATTCTCTGCTTTCTGCAGTCACCCACCTTACTAATAAAGCCTGTAATGGCTGGTACGGCAGATGGCCGTTAAGTATTTTCAAAATATTGAAGTGAGATGCATATTTGTAGCACAGACGGTTTTATTTCCCTCACAGACCCAGAGAAGCGCAAAGCTTCATCCTGGTTTTCAGGCAAGGAAAGCACAAACCTCTTCTTTGCTTACCTCAACACGCAAATTAGATTTCCACCAAAATACCTCGCTTTTTCGTGAAACAGTGAAGAGAGGCCAGTCACTGAGCGTCATTTGAGAGCAGCGGCCCCAGCAGGAGCAGAAGCCCAGCTATAGCAAGAGAAAGTTGGCAGTTTTGGGAGGGCATCCATGCCTCATCTTAAGAAGTGTTTCTGGCAGCAAGCTAGGGTCGGGAGGGATGGGATGGGATCTTGCTGGGAGCTCCAAATGCGCTGAGAAACGTGGGCAGCCGGACTGCGGACAGGCTGCTGGATGCCGGGCAGTGGGTGCTGCCTGCCGGGAGGTTGCTGCACTGCCCACTTCAGGTCTTCGGCAGCAGGTCGGAGGATGGGGAGAGCTGTGAGGCAAAGCCATACGTTCACAGCAGCGAGTGCTGGGAAACAGTCAGAGCATGGCCGGGGCGGGGAGGGGGGGTGGCGCAGGGTGAGAAAGAAGGGAAAGCAGCCGGGAGGAACTGAAAACCTAAAAAACAGCTTGAGAGGCGGCAGGTATCACGGGCCAAGGTGGGAAGAGTGCATCTATGCAGCTGGACCGCTGCTGGACACGGACTCTGCTGACTTTGGGCATCCCGAAGGATGCTAAAGGGGCCGCTGGTGTGAGATGGCTGGCTGTCCTGGGCTGGGAGGAAGAGGCAGGGAGGGCTTGCAGGTAGCAAATATCCCCAGGGTGACCACACCTGGGAAGAGCAATGGTGTGGGTAGCAAAAGAAACAGCGGGAAAATACTGCTGAAGCATGGGCTGCAAATGTGGGCTGGGCAGGGCTGAGGGCTTCTCCTCAGGGAAGCAGGGAGAGCCCAAACCTCTCTGGTCCCTCAAGCTGCCCTGGAGCCTTCCCTAGAGCCGGGCCAGGACCTTGGAGGCTGCTGCACTGCACAAAGGGTGGACAGGGCAGGGCTACATCTAGAAGCTTTTAGTCCATGCTAGTTTTGTTCCCTCTGGGATTATAGAAGATTTACTGAACTCTCTTTTCCTTGCTGCCTTCCACTGTCAGGAGTTCGGGAGGATGCTCTCCCTGGGAGCAGGATGGGTCAACAACAGGGCTGCAGGGACAAGGGGGAAAGTGCAGACAGAGATCTCACTGTGCTTCTCATAAACAGGCAAAGGGACCACTAAGGGCAGCCCCAGCACCCAGTCCTGGCATTTGTCGGCAGTGGGGAGGGGATGCTGAGGGCCAGCATCACACAGCATGCCAACGGCAGCGTGCTCAGCCCTGCCGGAAAGCAGCCAGCCTGAAACCTCCCTCTCTGAGAGCTGATGTGAGGAGTCCCAGTGCCGGAGCAGTTAGAGATGCTTCCCACTCCTTAGTCACCAAGATCACCGCATCACATAAAGAAAGCATGCGTGCTTGCTGCGCCCAGCAGTCTGGGTTTGCAGGTGGAGACGGGGGCCATCAAACTGCTAGAGATGGTATTAGAGATGGAATGGCAGGGAGGGTGAGGACCAGCCCCGCATGCTCACACACACAAAAGGACAGAGCCAAACCAGCCCTGCCATCGTCCACAAACCCCATTTGGATTATCTGGATCCTACAGTGAATTTGGCCACACAGCGATTTAATAAAGTAAGCCTGGTAATAAANAGCATGCGTGCTTGCTGCGCCCAGCAGTCTGGGTTTGCAGGTGGAGACGGGGGCCATCAAACTGCTAGAGATGGTATTAGAGATGGAATGGCAGGGAGGGTGAGGACCAGCCCCGCATGCTCACACACACAAAAGGACAGAGCCAAACCAGCCCTGCCATCGTCCACAAACCCCATTTGGATTATCTGGATCCTACAGTGAATTTGGCCACACAGCGATTTAATAAAGTAAGCCTGGTAATAAAGTAAGGCTGGTAATAAAGTAAGGCTAGTAATAAAGTAAGCCTGGTAATAAAATAGGCTTGGTAATAAAGCAAGCTTGGTAATAATCAGGCTTGGGGAAGAGGAATGAAGCCAGCAGATGACAGCAAGGAAGCTGTAAAAGATAAAATTAGCAAAGGGTGGCCATTCTCTGTCCTCATTACTGGCGTGACTGGATAGCGTGCATATCCATGAGCCCCACGGGGCTAGCCTGGGCTGCACTGGCAGCAGGTAAGGGTGGCGAGATGCCGTTTGGTGCACAGGGAGGATGCACACATACAATCTTATACCTACACCGTGAGCCCAGGAAGAGGGCACACCTGGGAAGAGGCAGACTCCAGTGCCCTGACTGAGCTGGACTACTGCTGCAGCCCTATTGCCGAGACTGATGGCTCCTGGCTCCCTCATGAGCTGCCACCCCCCCACCGCACGGATGCCAGTGGGGCAGGGCCCCCCACACCCCCCAGGCCCAGCAGAGTGGGAAAAGCGCAACCGCACTGTGTGTACTCCCAGCTTCTCAAAGCGAGTACTGGATAAAAGGAGCCAAGATAAGGCATGAAAATAAAGAGGTAGCAAATTCAGCTTTGTGCTTCGTGGATCTCACCTCCACACCACATCCCCTCATGCAGTCCGGGTCTCCTGGGGACCATCCTGTGTGTTTTCCCCCCAGCATGAGAGGTGCTCAGGTCGCTGGCCGCCCCCACGGTAGCAGTGCAGCCCTCGGAGGGACCCTTGGCACAGATGCTGGCTATGATAAGCCCAGTTAATGATGAATTAAGTAGCTGTTCCAGGAATCAATCATCATTTAATTGCCCTGTCAAGCAAACACTCTGCCTTGCTTCCTGGGCTCATTAGCAGTTTGCGATTGCGTTGCATGTCCCCAGACTCCTGAGTGAGAAGGTTAGCCCATCCTGGCCAAAGGTTTCCCCTTCAGGACAGCACGCAGGGAGGCTGATGCCCTCGGGGAGCAGTGCCCCACTGTGCTGCTGCCTTGGCTGGTCTAAGGCATGAATGCCTGTTCCTGACCTGGCTGTTGGGAGGCAGCATCACAGCCAGGTACAGCTGCCATAGCCCTGAGACACAGGTGAGCCCACTTCTGATGGAGCAAGAAAGCACAGGAAATGTGGCTAGCACCCTTTCCAGAGCCTGGGCCCTCCTGGAAGCCTCAGGAGGTGCCCTGGGGGCTTCTGAGCAGAGGCCCAAGACCTGCCAGGGCACAATTCCTCTGCCTCTGGGCATCGAAGCCTGCGATTCTGCCCAAGAGAAAACCAGCTCACAAAGGCTGCTGAGAAACAAAGGCAGAGCATCGCAGGGAGGGAAGCTGGCATGTTGGAGAGGGCATATAGGGATGAAGGAAGGGCTGTGATGGCTTGTGGACAGTGTGTCTGGCAGGGGCACACCAAGCCTTCTCTCTGCTGTAAGGGCAGCAGTGGTGAGGGAAAAGGTGGGCAAGAGACGTGGCACAGGGGAAGCGAAGTGGCATCTGAGCCAGGCAGATAACTGAGCCCTGGCCGCTAGGATGGAGAAGAAAGGGAATGTGGAGCTGCTGGAGGGGAAAGAGTTGGTGGGGAACAGGAAGGAAGGAAGAAGNCACTCCGCGCAGCGCAGGCTCCCCTCCGGCAGCGGAGCGCGGGGGGGCCCGGCCGCTCCTGCCCGGCTCGCCCCCGCCTCCCCTCCCGGCCGAGCATCCCGCGGGGCCGGGCCGGCGGCTGCGGGCACAGCGCGGGCCCTCCAAGTCGCCGGGCACGGCTGTGCCTCCCCAACGCCCCGTGGCAGGCGC
>VXBO01013207.1:815048-865655 GCA_013400135.1 Rhinoptilus africanus
CTGGTAATAAAGTAAGGCTAGTAATAAAGTAAGCCTGGTAATAAAATAGGCTTGGTAATAAAGCAAGCTTGGTAATAATCAGGCTTGGGGAAGAGGAATGAAGCCAGCAGATGACAGCAAGGAAGCTGTAAAAGATAAAATTAGCAAAGGGTGGCCATTCTCTGTCCTCATTACTGGCGTGACTGGATAGCGTGCATATCCATGAGCCCCACGGGGCTAGCCTGGGCTGCACTGGCAGCAGGTAAGGGTGGCGAGATGCCGTTTGGTGCACAGGGAGGATGCACACATACAATCTTATACCTACACCGTGAGCCCAGGAAGAGGGCACACCTGGGAAGAGGCAGACTCCAGTGCCCTGACTGAGCTGGACTACTGCTGCAGCCCTATTGCCGAGACTGATGGCTCCTGGCTCCCTCATGAGCTGCCACCCCCCCACCGCACGGATGCCAGTGGGGCAGGGCCCCCCACACCCCCCAGGCCCAGCAGGGTGGGAAAAGCGCAACCGCACTGTGTGTACTCCCAGCTTCTCAAAGCGAGTACTGGATAAAAGGAGCCAAGATAAGGCATGAAAATAAAGAGGTAGCAAATTCAGCTTTGTGCTTCGTGGATCTCACCTCCACACCACATCCCCTCATGCAGTCCGGGTCTCCTGGGGACCATCCTGTGTGTTTTCCCCCCAGCATGAGAGGTGCTCAGGTCGCTGGCCGCCCCCACGGTAGCAGTGCAGCCCTCGGAGGGACCCTTGGCACAGATGTTGTCTATGATAAGCCCAGTTAATGATGAATTAAGTAGCTGTTCCAGGAATCAATCATCATTTAATTGCCCTGTCAAGCAAACACTCTGCCTTGCTTCCTGGGCTCATTAGCAGTTTGCGATTGCGTTGCATGTCCCCAGACTCCTGAGTGAGAAGGTTAGCCCATCCTGGCCAAAGGTTTCCCCTTCAGGACAGCACGCAGGGAGGCTGATGCCCTCGGGGAGCAGTGCCCCACTGTGCTGCTGCCTTGGCTGGTCTAAGGCATGAATGCCTGTTCCTGACCTGGCTGTTGGGAGGCAGCATCACAGCCAGGTACAGCTGCCATAGCCCTGAGGCACAGGTGAGCCCACTTCTGATGGAGCAAGAAAGCACAGGAAATGTGGCTAGCACCCTTTCCAGAGCCTGGGCCCTCCTGGAAGCCTCAGGAGGTGCCCTGGGGGCTTCTGAGCAGAGGCCCAAGACCTGCCAGGGCACAATTCCTCTGCCTCTGGGCATCGAAGCCTGCGATTCTGCCCAAGAGAAAACCAGCTCACAAAGGCTGCTGAGAAACAAAGGCAGAGCATCGCAGGGAGGGAAGCTGGCATGTTGGAGAGGGCATATAGGGATGAAGGAAGGGCTGTGATGGCTTGTGGACAGTGTGTCTGGCAGGGGCACACCAAGCCTTCTCTCTGCTGTAAGGGCAGCAGTGGTGAGGGAAAAGGTGGGCAAGAGACGTGGCACAGGGGAAGCGAAGTGGCATCTGAGCCAGGCAGATAACTGAGCCCTGGCCGCTAGGATGGAGAAGAAAGGGAATGTGGAGCTGCTGGAGGGGAAAGAGTTGGTGGGGAACAGGAAGGAAGGAAGAAGGTGACACACAGCCCGTGGACATGGATTAGAGCCCACGGATAGCTAAGGTGTTCGTGATATAGAGCATCTAATTCACAACTTTGATGCAGCCAGTTTGATAAAGCTGGAAAGGAGTGAATAAAGCGTTTGTTCTGATCTCCTGACAGGTGGAGAGCCAGTGCCTCGGCAATGGGCTCCCCGCCTCCAACAGAGACTAAATTGCTCTGAGAATTGGGATGCGATGGGCTGCTTTTCAAGGTTCGCAAGTCAAATTGGGCAATTTCCAGGTGGAAATCGAGCCTTTATTCTCCCTGATAAAAATGTTTCTCTGCAGCAGTGTTTCGACCCAGCTGCGCTCAGAGCTAAGGCGTTGCTCCCTAATGGTAAGACACAGCAAATCCATCCCCGGGGCTGGCAGGGAAGAGCCAGGCTACTTCTGGAGGAGCCGTGCCAGGGGCTCTGCAGGGCTGTGGGCTACCCCACTGCCCTGTCGCCAGCCCCGGTGCCAGCAAGACAGACACTCTGCCCGTCAGCATCAACGGGGGAGCAGCGGGAGACTCCAAACACGGGGGAGACGCGCTCGTAACGCTCGGCCTCCAACCGGCGGTGCCTGCAGGCGAGCTGCGCCCTGCCCGCTGTGGCACCGGGGCTGGCAGGGCGCTGCCGCCGCCTTCGCCATCCCCCGGCCGGTGGGCACCCACCCGCGGCGGGGCCNTCAGCGGCGTGGATGCGGCCACGGGACGCGATGCACCCCTCGCGCAAGGGAGAGGGGGAAAGCGCTCAGCGAGCTGGCAAGGGAGGGAAAGGAGGAAGCATGGAGGGTGTTGGTAACAAAGCACATGGTTGTGTGGGTGGCTAGGTGTATAATTAGCAGGTTTGGACTCTCTCGGCATCCTTTTTTTTCAGTTGGAGATGCAAACAAGTAAATAAGGTGGCTGTCAGGAGTTTCCGCAGGCTGTCCTGGGTGTATGGAATGGTGGAGGAGAGGGGACAACACAGGGGAGCTGCTCCTGGGGGCTGCCGCAGTGCTGGAAGGCAGTGGGATGGCCATGGGGCGGCCAGCTGAGGTGGAGCAGAACAGGCGATCTGGCCAGCAGTGTTGTGCCAGGGAAGCAGGCCAGGATGGGATCGGGGATGAGAAAGCTCTGAAGGTGCCGACAGCCAAGCAGGGGCTGTCTTCTCAGGCCTGAGGCGCTCCTGCTGGATTTGCACCCAAAGAACCTTCAGCCCTGCAGCGCCTTCAACGGCAAGCCCTAGTGAGGGGCTTTAAAGGGGCACACGATGCCAACCAAAACTGATTGATAGCTTTCACTGGAGGCTTTTTCACATTCCTGTCTGGGGACCCAGCAGGGTCACTGGGAAGAAGAGAAGGTCATAGTGATGACTCTCACACAGGGAGGCTGCTGGGGCTGTCCCTCAGCATCTCCAGCCCTTTGAGGCATCAGCCAGTGAAATGAGCTTGGGAGGCTGTCGGGCTCTGACCGCTCATCTCAGCCACAATATGCCAGCTCAGGGCCAGGGGAGAGTCAATTCCCCTGCCTGCTGCAGCATCCAAATCACAGGCCTGTGGAAATGTGAGCTCAGTCTGTGAGGTTCAACCTCTTCTTCCTCAGCTCAGGACCACCCTAAGGCTGCTGCACACAAAGCCTGGGCAGAGGGGTATTGGCACCCTACCCTCAGAGCAGAGAAACATTCACTCCTGTAGAGCTACCTGGAGCAGAACTCACTGACCCTGACCAGGCTTCCCGCCTGGGGTGTCCATATGGACACCAAGCCCATGCTGTCAGGAGAACCTCACAGATGTCCCCCAAGATGTATTTACTACCAGAATATTTTTGCTGCCACTGGAAGATGCTCAGAAGCTCGTGCTTGCAGATTGCAATTTTGTTCATGGCTGATTTTCCTATGCTAATGGTTACAGTCCTCAATTTCACATCAGGTTTTCTCTATTGCTATTTATACCCAGTATTGAACTGAATACAGTGGGTATCCTAGATGTCTCCAAGCCCTTCTTCCTGCTTCCCCTATTTCACCCATATCCTTTGCTCCAGTTTCAATATCTCCACTTCAAGGCTTTTCTCCTGCCCATGAAGTCCCACAGGCCATTGCCTCTTCTTGGTCGGTGTTGCGCGAGGACCCTGCACCCCATCCTCCCCACAGATCGCTCTGGGCTGCCTGGACCTGTGGCACAAGGTGAGCACCTCCCCTGGGGAGCAGCAATACCCTGCCCTGGAGCAGATTTGTGTCTTTTGCTCCGCTCTGGGACCAGCCCTTCGCCCCTCAGCCCTCCTGCCCAGCCTGCCCCAGGGCTGCTCTCCCTGCCACGGCCTGTCACCCAGCACGAAAATGATTTGGCAGATAGGACCTGACTTTCTTCCAGGTGGGAGACCAGCATCAGCCGAGACCAAGATGGGGACGGGGACATAGCATGAGGCTGGCAGCCGGCGTTGGGAGGGGGCAGAGAGATGTGCTCCCCTTGGCGGCTGTGCCTTGCTGATAGAGCAGCTCAGCTGCAGCACCAAACTCCATCACTGCATCTCTCTGCAAACCCCCCGCCTATCAATCGGAGCTGGCAATGTAAAGTGGCTGTTACGGACTGCTCATTTGTCTCTGTTTAAAACATATCCGTACTCAAATGATTCATAACTGCCCTGAAGGCTAGCGCATGCCGGCACCCTCCTTTCCCCGCTGTCCTGTTTATTTTATCCACTGTGTGCTTTCCTTCAGCTCAGGGCTATTTCCACTTTCCTTACTGTGGCCTGATTCTCCTGGGGATTCACAGGGCTCCTCTACAGTTCAGATGTTTAATTCATTTGCCAATGATCAGTTATCTCTTTAAAAATGAACTTACGCTGTGGACATGACACCTTTTTCGCTTACTTTTCCAAACCCTAAGTTTCCAAACGCAGCCTGTATGTACCAGCAGTAAGCCCATCTCCTCTCCCAGTACATAAGTGGATCACTCTCTCCCCACTCTGGCCAGCATCCACAGCCGGAGACAAACTTCAAGGTGTTAAATTATTACCTGGGTCAACAGGTGCAATCCAAACCTAATGTTGAGCCTCTCTTTAATATTCGTTATTGCCAAAGAAATTGAATCCTCAGGTGGAGATGTGCCCTCTGTGTTTAAAGAGGCGCAGTTCACGCTGGCGGGAGCTATAGGAGAGGTTTGTTCTGTCTTCAGGAATACAGCAAGAGGAAAGGCAGCAGCTGCCCCTGGACTTCTCATGGCTCTTGTCTGTCCCACAGTCTCAGGGGGCCAGGAGCATGCAGAGGATGATGCTAAATTATCTTCCATACGGTATGCAAAGAGATGTTACGAAACATTTTCTTTCCCATGGCCCTGTCAAGACCTGACCGTGTCTGCCTGAAGGGGACTCTGGGCTGCTCCTGCCTCTGCCGTCTGGATACTTTCCCTCCCTTCCTGGCCCGTTTCTCTTCCCTGCCCACATCACAGCTGGATTTAGACCAGCCTTTCCCGGGACTGAGCTCAGGCTGCTGCCTGCGCCCATCTGGTGGTGTAACATGTCGCAGGAGGTGGCTCTGCTCTGGGTGAGCAGCACTGGTGGTCCCGCATGGACTAAGCAAAGACATCCCACTCGCAGCGCTTCCCTCCCAGTGTGTCCCTGGGATGTGTCCATCTTACCCTGTCCTCCTACCTTGGAGGCTGAGAAGGTTTTCGGAGAAACCATCTCCCAGCTCAGGAGCAGCACCAGCACGGCCACCGCACGCGGCGTCGCATCTCTGAGGTGCCGCACACGTGCCCCAGGCCAATTTTTCATGCCATCAGTTGAGTCTCCAGACACAGAGCTTGGAGAGCAGTGCTGTGACCAGCTCTGCTTTCCAAAATGCACCTGAAGGGTTTCACTCTGAAACAAAGCTGGGTTAAGTGAGGCACCTGAAAAATGCTGGGGATCAGCGGAGCCTCCCCTTCCAGGCTGAGCAAAGCATTTGGACTCTTCTGCTGCCTTTTTCACTTGACAGAGAAGCAGCAACAGAAAGACAATTTGAAGGAAATCTATAATGTACTTTTTTTCCTCCCTCTCTAATGCTGGGGCTTGGCCCTTCAGCTGGAAAAGTCAATCATTTGCCCATCTCTAATTCTACAGATAAATACTGGCTGAAGACCTCGCCTGAAATTACCATCTGAAAGCAGCAGTAGAGCTGCGTCCTGCAAGCAGTGCCTGGCAGTCCCAGGCTCAGGTACAGGGCTTTGGAATATAAGCAGAAAAGAGTCAATATCTGCTTGATTCAGAGATCATGCTTGCAAGGGAGGTGGACAACAACTCCAAGCATGGATATTAAATGGCAAGGAGGGTGATGGGGTCTAGAAGAGGTAAGAGAGGCTTTGTGAAGGGATATGGTGTATCAGTGCCCGGGGTCTAATGCTGATGGGGATGAGGTGGCACCAGGGCCACCCAGAGGGGAGGGAGGGGTGCAGAAAGGGCAGAGCTTTGGGCTGCCCGTCAAGATCAAGGATGCTCCTGAGGAGCTGTGAGCACATCCCATCCCACGCAGAGCGGGCAGCTGAGCCATGAGGGCCTGAAGGGCCCATGCCCGTGCTGGGGGACCATTCTCTACAGCCCCCAGGCTGCTCTGCTGAAGGCTGCCAAACCAAGCAGGACTGACCCCTGTGGGGTTTGCTCCACTGAGCTTGTGGGTGACAGAGGGGGATTTTAATGGGCAAATTTTTACCGAGCGCTCAGTCACCTCTCCGCTAGCGATGACGTCTGCAGGCTGGGCTGAGGGCAGGGAGGGGTTGGGTAGCACGCAAAAGCACGGATTTGCTGTACAAATTCACCGTGCCGGAGCTGCAGCAAATTACTCATTCTTTAATAGTGGTGGTGTTTATTACCTGCCTCTGATGGTGGTTCAGGGAGCCAAAGTGAAGCGGATTCAGCTCCCCAAAGCTTCAGCTCTGCCAGCCATTTTCATGACACAAGAAACTTTTGCCAGAGAAATGCAGTCACTACATTTTGGCTTGGGTAATTCCTTCTCCTGACAGCCTACAAAGTAACCAGCTATTATCCCCCAGAGACCAAGGCGCTTTTTTTCACTTGTGTGTTGCAGGCAGGCTCAGACCCCGCTCCTCTGGTTATCCCTGGCATTTACATAGTGCTACCTTCCTCCTAGGAAAGAGGTTTCTACTGGTGGCATATCCTGAGCTCATGAAAAGGGAATTTATTTTTTCCAGAAGCAAAGCAGGCAGCCCAGTAAAGTGTGTTTGGGGAGAGCAGCAGGGCTTTTGTGTGAACCTGCAGCAGCTTCGGAGAAGGAATTATAAACAGGGCAGAGATGGAAAGCGCTTCCCTTCAAAACTCCTGAAGGTACAGCTCTTCCCCCAGACACCAGCTACTCCGCAGGGCTATAGAGAGATGGTGCTGCTCAGGCGACTCATTTCCTTGGCACAATTTACGGTACTGGTAGTAGCCCTCTCGACGGAGGTCCCCAGACTGTTCCCCTGCCCGGGTGCATCCCAGGGATGTGCACCCAGGGTGGCCGGTGGCAGGGTGGCTCCTGCCGGCTGCTGAAGCTCTTCCACAGAAGGAAAGCAACCCCCAAACTTCATCCAGCGGCCGAGCTGCCTCCCAGGGAGGGAGCCCCAATGGCTGTCTGGGTCCAAGGTGCCATTGCAGTTGGTCTGACATATGTGGCCTCCAAAACTTTTGCTGAAACCCTTACATTTCACCCACCCCAGAGCCTCCAATCGGCTAATTCAGTCCTGGTTTCTCCAGGTTGCAGATTTTCAGCTTTACAGCACCCCGACACATTTTCTGACACCACCCCCCCGGGGCCAACCCCGAGCTTGGCTCCGGGCTGGCTTTCCCCGGGGACCCGCTCGCCACCCGACGGGAACAGCCTGGGGACGAGCAGCCGGGACCCCTCCCTCGCTCCCCCCNCCCTCTAGCTGCAGCGGAACCGCACTTCACGTCCGTGCCCAGGGACCCCCAGCTCGCTGGCGGGTGTCCCCCAGCTCCCCGCGCTCGGCGACCAGAGCTGCGCGCCGCCACCGCTCCTCGCCCGCCGCGATTTCTTCTCCTGCTGGTTTAAGATCACACGGCAGAAACTCTCTCCTCGCTCTTCCGCTGGCTGCATTTCCCAGGGCACAGCCCGTCCCACTCCCCCAGCAAGGGAAAGACCCGGTGCCAGCAAGCAGAGTTTAAAGGAAAAGGATAAATGGGATTTCTTGCTGACGGTGCTGAGGGATCAGGCAGCCCGGCCTGGGGGCTGCATCCCAGGGGCAGGCGGCTCGTTCGCTGTCTCAAGCCAGGTATTTTTCAGCCCTGCTCCATAAGGTCCCAGGTGGGATGTTGATTTGCTTCACACTCACACGGGCAGCACTCCAGTTAGTGGAGTTAATCCAGNGAAGGGCTCAGCCGCCAAGTTGGAGCGGCGGCGGCAGAAGTGAAGCGGGCATGACGGCGGGCGGGCTGCCTGGCGGGGGGGGGTGTCGCGGCCTGTCACACCCCTTCCCCCCCGGTGTGTGCCGGCGGCCCTGCGGCGGGGCCCGGCGGCNCAGCCCTTCCCACTCCCCCAGCAAGGGAAAGACCCGGTGCCAGCAAGCAGAGTTTAAAGGAAAAGGATAAATGGGATTTCTTGCTGACGGTGCTGAGGGATCAGGCAGCCCGGCCTGGGGGCTGCATCCCAGGGGCAGGCGGCTCGTTCGCTGTCTCAAGCCAGGTATTTTTCAGCCCTGCTCCATAAGGTCCCAGGTGGGATGTTGATTTGCTTCACACTCACACGGGCAGCACTCCAGTTAGTGGAGTTAATCCAGGTTTGCACCAGCCCAGCGGGGCTCAACACTGCAGCCCATCCTTCCCGCACCCTCCCAGACCAGTCAGTGCCCCGGGGCGCCCGTGCTGCTCCCCACTCTCAGCCGCTCCCCGAGCCCCGCACTGTCTCCCCACTTGCCGCAGACTTCCCTGAGTGCCACCCCCGGTGGCTCCCCCAGCTGAGGAGCACCCAGCACAAGGACCACTGCTTGCAGATTCGCACACGGCTGAAGCCTGGTCCAGCTGGAGGGACCTGCCGGAGTGCGGGCAGAGAGCTGCCTGCCCTCGCTGGTCCCCAGTGTTGCTCTGCCAGGAGCAAACCACACCGGGCAGGCCCAGATGTGACCCACTGCTGCCCAGCAGTCACCTCTCGCAGCCTGCACTGGGGTCCCCTGGGGACCACACTGTGGCTTCTCAGCACAACAAGCCTTTCTGGAGGTCCAGGCTTGTCTCTAATGCTTCCCAACTTTTTCCAGGTGCTGAACCAGATGATGGGTTATGCGCCAGGGCAGGTGGGTCCCATGGTCCCATTCCCAGAGGGGCTGGGGCTCTGGCTGGGGGAGGAGACAGCGGGGCAGCCTCCCTCTGCTCCAGCTCCCAGAGAGATGCACGTCTTTCCAGTAGCAGCTGTGAGATCCTTTTGCAAAACCAGAGGGATTGGCAGGATTACCTGGGATAACAATGGGACTGAAGAGCCTGTGCTCCCTGAAGAACCAGTGATGGGTGGCCAGCTTTCCCTCCCTGGGGGTTATCCACATGTCCCACTGTCCGCATCCCTCACCAGATCTGAGAAGGATATGAGCCTAAAATGTCAGCTCCAGGAGGCTGTCGTCCAGGATGGCGGCTGGAGCTGCTGCTGTGAACACAGCGATGCTCAGGGAAAAGGTGTCCCTGTTGGCCAGCATAGATTGAGGAGTGTGTGAGAAGGGAATAGTCCATCCCCATGTCCCTAGGGAGCAGAACAGACAGGAAAGGGCTTGGGACACAGCAGAGGAGGTTTGGCATCTCCATCATCCAAGGTCCATCAGTCCAGGTTGGAGGCATCCTTTGTGAATGGCCTCAGCACATGACACCCTGCTTTGGGGCAGAGGGACAGAGCAGGTGACTTGTAGTGGCCCCTCCATCTCTCCAACAACTCCACCTCAGCTGAACTCACAGAAGGTGGGAAGTAAAGCCCCAGCTGTGCATGCCCCAGGTTGTCAGGGTGTTTGCAAGCAGAGCCTGGGTGCCCAGTCCTGGGTGGGTGCAGGGTGAGCTGCAGCCCTGTGAGGGAGCAGGGGAGGCAGTGAGACTTGCCGTTGCGTGGCTGGGAACAAGGAGGTTTGGTGGCGATTGCCTTTGCCGGGTTAGAGTCACCATAAGTCCTCCTTGTGTGCCTGGGAGCCTGTGGGGACACGGTCAGATGGAGTGGAGCCTGCTGCTGACTGCCCGCTTTCCCAGTCCTGTTGTTTGCCCCAGTTATCAGAGCCCGTGCAGCCCTGTCCAGCCAGCGTGTGCTAATTAAAGGCAAACAAAGAGGGCCTCATCACACAAGGACAGCCTTTTGGCAGGGCTGGAGGGGCTGTGGAGCTGGAGGGAAGGGAGACGTGGGCTTCAAACCTCTTCTCTCCATGCCATGGGGGAGCCTGAAAGAAAAACTTGGTTGCTGGATGAAGCATCTTCCTCCATGGCTTCCCAAGGCTTGGAGAGACGCCTTGGCTTTATGCCATGCCAATGTGCCAAAGCGCCTGGCAGGAAGTGAGCGAGGAGGATGGGTGATGGAGGCAGCCCTGCTGCCGCTGTGTGTGTTGTCACCTCTACCACAGCTACTCCTGCACAGTCCCTGTTTGGCTATTGTTGTCAGCCTGGGGCGGTCACTCTGTCCTTCACCGGGGCCACACACATCCCTGGATTAACATGCAGGTGCTGCTGTTGCCCGGCGGAGCAAGGGATTATCCCTCACCAACTTTGACAGATACACTACTTAGCGGCAGAGCTACAGCACCGTTTCTCCTGCTTTAACAATGATAAGGCAACATTAGCATCCCAAATCAAAGTCTCTCCTACCTCAGGCAGCTCTAAGAAAAATGTATGGATGCACATATATTATATGTGCGCGCTAGTGCTTATGGAGGTATGGCGAAAACCAGCCTAAACGATGAGTTTTGGGGCTTTGCTTTTATAACTGCAGCCATCCAGTGCAGAGTAGAGAGGGACAGTGTCCTGGGCAGGTGACATGAGGCCAAAAGGGCTGCGTGATCCAGAGGAGTCGGTCAGAGGTGAACCACCTCTGGGGCACTGAGGGTAAGCTGCCGATCAGAAACTTTCCTGCCCAGAGAAGGAAAAGGGACAGGCTCCAAAGGGAGTGTGGCAAAACACACAGAGCCTTGCACTCTGCTGAAACTTCTTGTATTTAGGCATCCACTGGCATGAATGGAAGGCAAATGGGTATCAAAATGGCCCTTTGCTCTCAGCTGCAAGGGAGACCTCTGGCAAGAGCCCATCCAGCAGAAGGTAAATGATATATCGTTACATTAAATATTAGCTAAAACACTATCACATTGGACTTGTTATACCAGCTAAATGATGCCCCTCTTCAAAAAATAATTGGAAAAAACTGTTGCCATCAACGTTAAATACACAAGGAAAAGGCTGTGCTTGTGTTTCAGGATTGCCTGGCACAGGAAGGTGGGGTTTTGTTTTTGATTATATTCTCTCAAACATTAAAAACTCCCTGCCAATATGTCCTGAGCTTCACATGCTTCATCTAACTACAGACATAGCAACAGATAAATACGCTAAGACAAATTTGGTAACATTACATTATTGATGGCCAAAAAAAACCCCAAACCCCAGATCACTCGAGACTGAAAGCTTGAACTCCTGCCAGACAGTTGCAATGGGAGAGCTGAGATGAAAGATTTCGTGCCAGAAAGGGACAGACATTACTAAAACCCCCAATAACTGGACGGTCTCCGCGAAGGTGAGGACTCAGCTGCAGAGCATCTTCAAAGAAGCAGAAACAGAGCACTGAGACACGATGAAAGGGGAAAAAAAATCACATTTGAGATGACTGGATGTTGCCGTTTGTGTGCCTGCACCAGCGGGACCAGGGGACAACAGGCAGGACCCACTCGTCAGGGGCACTCAGTGTCCCTTGCACAGGCAAAATAAGTGGGGGGATTTGAAGTACCTATTTATGATGACTGGGGGGAGCACTGAACAGATTAAAGTTACATTTGCAGCTATTAAAAATGATCAGATCAGTGAAATCTAGAGACGGGAGAGAAGCTTCTGAGGGATCAGCCAAAGCTAATTAATTGGGCAGCGTGATGGGAGAAGAAATTAAGCGTGGACAAGGGGAAGGTAAAGCATATTGGAAGGAACAACTTCAACTCTTCATAATCACTAGTGATTTCCAAATTAACTGGAAACATGAAGGGTAAAAAAAGATGTGGGTGTATCTGTGGACAATGGAGTGAAAACCATCTGGTTAATGTACAGTGGTGAGGAAAAAAAAACCCCAACATGCTGTCAGATTGCTTTCATAGAGTGATACAGAAAAATAATAAAAATATTACAGTACTCTGTTGGTAGTGACTCAGCTGTTATGGATAAGTTGGGATTTTTCAATTAGAAGACAGATTCCGATCATTTATTGTGAAAAACACAGTTAAAAAAATTTAAAGTTTTCTGTAAAATTGAAGAACCAAGCCTTGGAGAGCAGAATGAAGTTTTTAAGTGGTTACGAGGAAATCTGGCCATTTAGGAGGCAGCAGTAAGTGAGGAGTAAGCCACAGGTCCGTTACGAAACGTAGCACCCCCCATCAGATTTCATCATGCCTCTGATATGATTAGCACCTGATAACACAGATGTCTTCAACTTCCCGTGTAGTTAAAGCTCCTGAGAAGCCTGTATCTGTGATATATTTGAATAGCATCCTTCAGGGATTAGCGTCATTTTCCTCCCTCTCCGTAAACATCGGCTTCTCAGGAGGCTGAAGACTAAAGCACTTCAGTGTGAAAAAATCCACAGGGAAGTCCCTTCTTAACCCCAGCTTGCTCCCCAACACTGTCTTGTGTGACCATGTCAAAGCCGGGGTCCGTCTATTCAGGCTGCCAAGATCCAGGCAATTTTCTTTGGCAGATGATGGCTGGGGGAAGGCAGGTAACCTTTGGAAAGCTGCTCACAGCACCTGAATTCTGTGATAATTAAGCTCTCAATTGACATAGTGTGAACAGCCATTCAGTGGGACCTTTTCCTCAGTTCGGGTAGGGAGCCTTCTTGGATGCCTGAGGTGTGTGGCAGCATCTCCAGCTCCTCACAGCATAGGAAACTCCCATCCTCCTGGACAGACACTTGGATGCCCATCCCACTGGGGACGTCCTTGTTCCATAACAAGGATGTCATTATGGAAAAGGACAAGTCCTCATAAGTGCAAGAGACCTCCATGAATTCCAAATCCAGAGCTGATGCTCCTGGACCAGAGCCAGCCAAGGTGCAGGTTGGGAGATCCAGGGAGCAGTGGGGGATGTACAAGGATGTGAAGGGGGGCAAGGAGGGAGAAGGAGGTGGTGTGTATGGGTGCATGTTTGTAGGGGATGTGTTCAGGCAAATAGCGGACATCTGGAAGATAAGCGGGATAGGGAAGGGAACCCTGTGTGCTGTCTAGCTGCTTTGCATCGCTCTGGCAAAGCAAAGCAGCTCTGAACCCAGAATAGCTGGTCCATATGCTTTGGCTGCTTTCGCCCGCAGACGGAGCCTTGTGGTAAATCTGTCCACGAAAGATAACACTTCCTTAAAAAAACAAAGCTGAGCTGGTGGGACTACCTGTCTGCCATGGACGACCTCGGTACGGTCCTTCCAGCCTGATACATTGTGACCCTGCAGCCATGTAGTATTCGCATGGTGTCATTGAATAGCAGTGCTGAGATTGCTGTTGAAGGTGCAACTCCAAGTTATGAAGAAAATCAAGGGGAAAAAGCCACTGAAACTTAAGTAAACACAAGCCCAAACCTGTACTCCCATGTAGCCTCTACCAAAAAAGCTCAGTGAGCTTCAGCTGTAAAAAACATAGATGTGTTTGGGTCAAGGCAGAGTGTTTGAGACCTGTCTGTGCGCTTCTGCATTCTATTATGTTGAATTTAGGGCATAAACTGAAGATTTCACTCTGACATAATTCTTCACAAAAATAGAAGCCCATGACACGTGCTTGCCTGGCAAAGCTTGCCCCGGTCTGATCAGGATGGAAGTGAGGTCAATGGCTGACGGACATGATTCACCCACCCTGCTACCAGGGCTGGTTCTGCTGCTGGAACACACTGCAGCCATGAGTCCCCGGGGCCTTGGAGGGCAAGAAGAAAATAGCAGGTTTGAGTCGCGTTTTGAGAGGAGATGACAGAGAGAGAATTCCCCACGTCCCAGAGCTGGTTTTGAGCCAACAAGATTCAATCCTGTAATCCCACAAGGGCCTGATCCGTGATGCTTCAGTTCCTCAAAAGTTCACCTACATTTTTTTTTCCTGTTCCCTCTCATTTTTCAGAGTTGTCCTGCTCTGCCCCAAAAGGCTGTGTTGAGTGAGGATGTGTCCCAGCTTGTGCATGTGGAGACAAGGGCAGCCACAGCGACGGGGGGCTCTCAGGCTTCCTCCGTGCAGCGATGTGGCTGCGGAGGGTTTACATCTAACCCCAGCAAAAAGAGCGACTACCTGCGGTGGCAGTCACCTGCTTGAAAGCAGGTCCCCCACTGACTAATTGCTGAATAAAGCGTCTTTAGAGGCTGGCAGACTGAGCCCTGGGGAGCTCCTCATGCAGCTATTGGCAGGAGGCACGGAGCTGTACAACGCTGCCGAAGCCTGAGATGAAGGGCAGGCAGCAGGGTTAGGTGGAAGATACCAAGGAGCAGCTCTGTGAGCTCCACAGGGGCTTTCCCTTTTTTATCCCCAGTCCCTGGCTGTCTCAGAGGTGGGGCATGCATCCCTGCCTGCGGCATCCCGCAGCCTCCTGCAGACCCTCCAGCATCCCCCTGCCCTCTCTCAAGGACTTGTGCTGGGCTCACGGGCAGCTGGGTGCATGGGGCAACCTCCGCTTCGTGGCTGGGTTGGGGAGCGGACCTTGTGCCGGGGGAGCCTCCCATTGCAAACCCCGGTGCGCACAGTCCTGCACATCTCAGGTCTTCTCCCTTTTTTCCTCCTTCCTGGTATCAAACTTTTTAGGAAACTGGTTGTGTACATTTTAAGGACGTTCAGCTCTGCGAACAGGAACAGAAGGTCTTTGCCCCCTAAATGCTTAAGAAATATTGAAATTCACTTGAATAAGCAAAAAAAAAAATGGCTGAACTGTCATGCATGAGGCACATGAATCATCTTTGGGGAGGAAAGCGATCCTGGCGATGTCTGGGCTTGAAGTAACAGTAGTTAACATTATAATGACTCATACCACATATGCGTCACATCGTTTTTCATTAAGAGCAGCATTCTCGTGTCCTGTGACTAACTGGAAGCTGTAATCGTGGTCCTAAAGCCTTGGGCTGGGGACTTGTCTCACTCATATGCTCTGGCTGTGTGCCAACGGCATTATCAGGCATCAAATATTAAATAATAATAATAATAATTCTCAGATCAAACACTTCATTCATATGTCAAAATGAGATGGGCTTTGGAGCTGCCGTCCCCAGGGAGTTCTGTGGTTTTAATAGGGAGAAAATGGATAAATTGAGGGCAGGCACCTCCAGAGAGGCCCTTCTTCTGCTCTCCGCTCATTAAAGTCAAACCGGGCTCTTCAGTCCATTTCTGATCTTCAGACAAGGTCAAAATTTCCATTTTCATCTCTCCACAGAAAGACCTTGGATTCCTTTTCAATAACCCCATGCCCTCCTCAGCATCCTCCCAACAAATCTTTTGATCTGTGTAAATCCCTGCTAGCAAGCTACGGACGTCAGCTCCTGCAGCCTGAGCCGCTCCACCAGCATCACCCGGACCAGGCTGTGTCCCACCAAGCCTCTTGGTTTGCCTGTACTTGCCAGGGACCAGAGCTAGCACTGACCCTTCGCCCTGAGAAACAGGGGTCTGGAGTCTGGAGGAGTTTGGGGTGACAGAGGAGGAGGGGTAATGGCCGGCAAGAGGTGCAATACAAGGATGGATGAGTCAGGGAGGGGGAAATGCAGGGAAAGTCAGGGATTGAATTAGCAGCAACTAATTGAGCTGCAGCTTTTGTGGGCTCAGGCCATTGCACCTGGCCAGGGGAGGTGGCAAGGCTCTGGGATGATGGTAAGCCTTCTCCAGCATCTAAGCCTTGCTCCTGCCCCATGAATTTTGTCAGGCTGTTTTGGGGTTTGCTTTCAGTCTGCGGAGGGGGCTGGAGTGCAGTGAGCCCACTCAAGGCAGCGCTCAGGGACTATTGCCTCAAAATGCTCAGATGATGTTGGAAATCAATGAGTGGCCGGAGGAAATTGCCAGGAACCGGGAGGTGGAGGCTAGGAGAGCCCCAGAAGCAACTTGTCATAAGGAAAAATGGGAGATACTCAGCTCTGGTATATGAGCCGAGGATGCACTGAGCTGACAGGGGGATGGCTTCAGGCTCCTACACCACAGCTATGTTTTGGTGGTAGCATAATTCCACTTCCCAGAGGACCACCACGGCCTTTGAGGCACAACCAATGTCACTTCTTGGCCATGGCTGCCTTGTTTCGGTGCTGGCAGAGATACTGTGGCCATTCAGGGCCAGAACTCTCTGTGGGGCATTGCAATGAGCAGTTCCTAAAGTGACTGCTGGAGGCTGCAGAAGGTCACAGGCTGGGTACTACAAGAGATTGTGTGAACACCTCTGTGTGACTGGGAAACACCCCTCCTGCTCAGACCTGCCTTGTGATAAGGCTCTGGAGAGCTTGGTCCGTGAGGTGGGTGGGAAGCCCTAGTGCGGAGCAGTGGCAGATGTGCTTATAGCAAGAACGACTTTGTACAGCCATCCAGGGAGTCTCATGTTCGCAGGGCAATGGCTCCTCCAGTCTCTGGGTCCTGCTAAAGCTTGTGCCATCAGCTTAAAACCACTCTTCGTAACCCAATTGTCCTCTAGCATAATGACAGCGCTCGACCTGGGTGCAAGCTGAGTAGGCAAGGGATACACTGGAGTTACCATATCAAACTGCAGGAAGAGAAAAAACACAATCTGGAAGATATCTGTGGTGCTAAAACCACTTTACCCCCCCTCCTATCTGAATACTACAGACCAGACAAACAGATTTTTATCAAACTTTACAAAATATACCACCTATGGGCTGAAGGAAGCAAGAGAAAATGCATCTCAAAGGGTAGTATTTGTACGGAAAGTGATGAACTACCAAAAGAAGTGCTTATAATTGAAGCTCCCTCTCGACTGTTGCAGCAGGACAAGGGCAGTGCTCTCCCTGCTGAAGAACAAGCGCTATCATGGGAGGCACTGATGCACCATCTGAAATCCATAGCAGGCCAATAATCATTCCCATCAGCTGCTGAAATCTTTTGTAGGGGCCAGATTAGCAGGAGGAAGAGCCTTACAAACCTTGGGAGGTGAGATTGCCTGAAGACAGAGACAAAAATACAATAGCAGCGGGGTTCAGAGAGAAACAGCGGTCGTATAAATTGTCCATTCAGCTTTGCCTCTCTAACCCCAGGACAACCCCCGAGCTGGACCTGTGACAAGGACAACATCTGCAACCATTTTGGTAGCACACTAACTCAGACTAGCTCCGAGGTTCTTTCACAAGAGGCAGGCCATGGTGGGGAGCTTTAATCTAAGGAGAAGTAGCCAATATATTTGTTTTCTTGTGGATGCTCGGCTGTAACAGCCAACTGTGCATGAAGTCTGTGCAGCTGCTTGTTTTTTATTTCTGTCCCTTCTCAGAGTTATAGATTTAGCTGTACCAATAACTGCATCAACCTCAGACTAGAGATTGTTTATAAAGAGGAAAGCATTTCATGTGTTGAGCGAGCCAGGTTATGACATTAATGGTAATAGTTTGGAGGGACTGTGCCATAATCAATTGACTTAAGATACTGTTATCTCTAAGACATTTAAAGATGCAAACTCAAAAGCACATTTCTAACAGGTGAGAATACAAAATAAAAATATTTTACAAGCCCCTCCAGCTCTCCAAAAGCCATTGATGCATTTCTAATGCAGCATGCCAAACCCATCAACGTAAATAGCATCACGGCTGTCCTGAAGGGGCTGGCCTGCCTACCCTTTTCCTCCTCCAGCCAGGAGGGACACACGCCCAGAGCCCTCTCTGCAGGGCAAACAGGAGATTTTGAGATGTGGAGAAGGCAGATTTCATGTGCTGGCTGTGGAGACTTCCAGAGTGGAGCAGAGAAGGACAAGAGAGGGAAGTACCTGGGTCTTCCCATGGTTTGGGGTACAGGAGGTAAGACCTGGTGCATGACTGAGCACGCTGTCCTCACCCACAACCCATGAGACCATGGAAACTCAGCTCTGGGCCTGAGCAGGTAAGGTCTGAAAGCCAAAATGACGATGTAGCTTCTGGATTGGGCTGTCCCAGCTAGGGTCACCTCATAGCAGGACATCCAGGACATGTGGCCAGATATCGTTTCCAACCTCAGTGCCTCACAGCTGTCTGAAGGTCCTGTGTTTTTAAAAGCAAGCCCCTCCTCCAGACCAATGGGCCAACATTGCAAAGTTGCTCCAACCAGGCACTTCACAGCTGGATATCACTCCCCGGTGCTGCATGCCACAGCAGCGTGCTTCTGAAGCATGGTGTCCTGCAGCAGCTCTGCTGCTCCTGGAAACCAGGGAGGTGCAGTACCAAAGAGTGTTCTGTGGAGGTTTTTTCCCCAGTTGCACAATTTGCACAAGCTTTACCCAGATTTACTGCACCCTCTGATGACCTCGTAAGAGCAGTAAACGCCCATGTGGCCATTTGGTTCAATTATTGTAATTCCCTCTCCACAGGGCTTCTCCATCGCGCCTTGCAGGTTGTTCTGGAAGCAGCAGCACGCTGGCTTGCTGGCTGGAGCTGCATTGATCATATCATCGTCACTTCTACTGCCTTTAAAGCAGTGAATTGACTGACTTGGCCTCACCAGTCCTTAAAGCCTTTGCCAATGTTTACTGTGGATGTCCTAAACTCCTGTTCTCCGTCTGCATAGGAAGTGCCTGCCAAATCTTCTTGTCAAATCTCTATCCTCACCTTAGCCTACTCTGTTCCTATACAGCAAGAAGGTCTGGGCCAGGAAGATGCTGCACCGTTGCTATTATTCTTATTTCTCGCCTAGCTGCAAGGTGGATTTCAGTAAATACCATTTTCTAAGACACAGAGATGCCAGTGACGGTCAATACACTGGCAGCAGGTATTGCATGGAGGTGAAAGAGGGAAATGTGGGGTGTATATCTGGGATGCTGCACCTAATGGCACAAACCAGCTGCAGGAGAAGTGCCTTCAGGAGAGCTCGGAGCAAAAGTGGTCGGGAGATGAAGAAGGGCAATCAGAAGCTACACAGAAGAGAGAGGAAGAATAAAATTAGGGATGTGAGGAGGAGAAGCTTAAATCCAATTCAAGAGGAGGTCAACGGAGAGAAAGCTATTGATGCCACATCATGGTGACAGAAGCAGGTGCCATTGAGCATGGGCTGAAGGAGGCAGAGATAAAGGAGCGTGGTTGGGAGCTGCAGAGCCGGGGCCCTCAAGATGAGAGTTTGACCAGCGCTTGGGTTAGAACTAGGGCTGTCCATGCAGTGGGGCAAGCCAGACCCTAGGGAAGCCAGGGTCAACAGATGGGTAAGTCTTGGACATGGGCTGGGTGTGCAGGGCAAGGGATGGAGGCTGGATGAAGGTGCCCACACTGGGGAGAGGAGCATGATAGGAAGAATATCACCCCTCTGGCATGGTAGGTTTTTAGCACTCTCCTCACCATCCCATTTTTGCCCCCTGCTCTGGACCAACTTCCTTTAATTTGCTCATTAAAGGGAGCTGCGTTATTGCAACAAATTTTGGCATTTTCCCTTTAAACCTGTGAAAAAGCTAGAGCCCTGAAATTGCCCTGAACGCTAATGGGTACAATCCTGGCTCAAGCAAGTTATTGGCAAGCTTCTCACTGCCTCCTGCAGAGCCAAGATTTCACCTCAGACGGAGGCTATCTTTCAATTAAAGGTATTACTCTTAATATTCATTAAGATTCTGTTTAATCCAGGCTCTACAAGGGGCAAACTCTGAAATTCATTAAGAGTTGTATAAAAAGACAGTGCAAATGAACATAGGAAAAGTGCCTCATTGCAGAGGCTGAGGAATTCCACCAGTTCAAGGGCAAGTCTGAGGAGTGGGACAGCCTGGTGCTGGATCCCACTGGGAACGTGCACTCCCAGGGTGCGAGGGGCTGTGGAGCAGGTGGGGCCTCCTCCAGCTCCCCATTGCTTTGCTCCCATAGCTCCCTGCCTTTTCCAAGGGTCCCAGTGCTGAGGCAGAGGAGGGCAGGTGAAGGAGACAGCGTGGAGCTAAATCTGCTGTGAATTGCCCAGCTGGTGCCCTTGTTTCATCTTCTCTCCTTCCTTCAACCTCCTTCACGTACCCACCCTGGCAAGGGCTTGCTTCTGTCTCCAGGTGCTTCCCCCACCTGCCGTCCCCATCAGCTCAGCCCACAGCCGTGCTGTGGTCACAGGGCAGTCTGGTCCCCATGACCCTGCAGGGCTCATCCTTGCCGTCCAGGTCTGTTTTATGTCCATCTGCCTTTCCTTGAAGCCACAAAAAAAGAAAAGCCTTGGAGCAGCACAGCCATCAGTGGGGAGCAGCTGCTGCCTGTCTTGCATTGAGGGGAGCAGCCGACAGCTCTGCTCAGCCAGGGGCCCGGTGCTGATCATCCACCCTTCCCTGCTTTTGGAGGTGGGGGTGCAAACACTCTGTGCACGTGAGCGAGCTACCCCAGCTCCTTACCAGCTGTGGGGGCTGTCACAGGTGTCCCTCCCAAGGACCTCAGCTGCATCCCTGACATCTAGATACTGTGGCATCTGCCTGGGGAGCTGGGCTGGTGCTCAGCTTCTTGAGACCCCTCCGGGCTGGAAGCATCACGGACACTGGAACCAGCTCGCAGGTTTCCAGCAGACCTCACTGCCTGTGTGAAAGGAGGATGAGGTTGGTAGGCAAACGTGGGAGCCATCCTGGCCGGCTGCTGCCCACCCTCCTTCAGCATGCTGCCTTGGCTTCCGACAGCGTGCTAAGCAGCCATGTGCAACTTGACCACCTTTGTGGCACTTTGGCCTCTCCTCACACCACAGGAGGACACTCAAGATGCCCCAAGTCACCCAGAGGCCACCATATTCCTGAAGAAAACCAGCCCCAAGTCTGCGCTTCACCCAAAGAGACCCCACACCCCTGCCACAGCCTGCACTTTACTGTACACTTGTGCAAAGTCCCGTGGGCTGCTTGTGACTTACTGCTGGTGTCTGATGGCTCCTTGGGCTTCAAAATCCACACTCGAGCCATTGAGAGAACACCCCAAGAAGTTGCCCAAGGGTTTGCAGTTACCTGCCTGGAGATGCAGCCCCTCTGGCAGCCAGCAGGCGCTGGCAGGGAGAGCCAGTACTCGCAGCCCTGATGTTTGGGGCTGGGATAACAAAAACAGTGGGTTGCTGATAGGAGAAAATAGCTCAGAGGTTAAAAGACAGAGAAATGAAATGGCAGAAGCCAGCCAGGTGAACTCTGTGAGGACCATGCCACACGGCAGCAGGAGAGCCAGGCGCTTCTGCAGGCCAAGGGCTGGGATCAAGTCATGGGATTAGAGACATTTGGCCAAAAAGGTAATGAATCGCCTCAATCAGGGAGCTGAACTTCAGACAACATAGTATTTCCTGACTCCCAAACATGAACAAAACTGCCTTGGATCTGTCAGTGCAGGCATCTTAGATTCTCTGCCCGTTTTTGTGGATGCTGTGATTTTGTATGTGTTTTCATGAGGCTTATATAAGTAGAAAATATTTCTTCATCAAGTAAGTATGAGTGCATTTTTCACAGGCTGCAGCTTTAGGTGGTTGCTCGACCTCTGCGAGAAGCCCTGCTCTGCCAGATCTGTTAGACAAAAGATTTTGCTCTGTCCCTTGTGTTTCTCTGCATCTGTTAATTCCTTTATTTTTATTTCTAAAAGCCATCCCATCAGGCTGGATGACTCCTAAATCCCTGTCCTCTCTCTCTGCATTCTGCAACCCAGATTTAACCCTATGAGCACCGCTACTGCCTGAAGCCAGAAGGCAGGCTGCCAGCAGCCCCCACTCCTTCTTCTCCCAAACATCAGTTGCCTTTCCCAGCCGTGAAATATTGCTGGATGAAATATGTTAGGTTCCCTCGATCAATAAACCATCAGTACTCCTGAGCACTGGGGAAGCAGCCAGCATCTTCCTCCTCCAGCTGATTCCCGGAGAACTGTTCTCCTATTTCCTCTGTTGCCCTGCCAGATCCTGGTTCTCTCCATCCCTTCCTTTTCTCCCTCTGTTGTTTCCAGGGCCTGGCACTGTTCTTCTTTGTGCTTGTTGGTTTATTTCCCTAAACTGCACCCATATTTCTTTTACTTCTTGCTCTCTGCCTCTTCTCACGTTTTTCTTCCAGCCTCTCCCCTCTGCTTCCTCCATACTTCTATCTCCCGGTAAACTGTATACTGTCATTTACAACTGTAATGATGATGAAAGACCTGAGATGTGGAAACAGCAGGCACCGGGTCCCTCCTGGCCCCTTCCCTCCTCCCCTCACACCCCAGGCATATTTCATTTTTCCAGCTCTCCTGCAGCCAGAGCAGCGGAGCTCCAGCGTGCTCGGGGAGCATCCGCGTCATGCTGGCAGAAGGATGGCAGAAAGGACCAGCTCTCCCAGCTCAGCTCCTTCGGGGAGCCGTGATGTTACAGCCGGAGCAAGGTGAGGGCTGGCGCTCGGAGCACTTTCCACCCAGCCGTCGCCAAGTGCTGCGCAGTGATAGGCAAATCGCTTTATCTCTGTGACACAGATGGAGAAGCTGAAACAAATCACTGGGCTCTGTAATGAGTGAGAGGGACACAAGCAGAGTGCCCGCCTCCCCCCCACTCCTTTATGCTTTGAAGGAAAACATCACTGAAGGGGACTGGCCCCAGGGACCAACCACAGGTGAGCTTGAATCTCCCGGTGGGAGCAGTAACAAACCTTTTCACTGCAGATTTGGAGTCTGTGATGTACAATTCAGCCCAAAGTTTGACATTCCTCTGCCTCCAGCCTGCTGTTGAGGCGGCAGGGGACTGACTCGCAGGGAGCACACGCAGAGGCTGGACCTGGGGCGCAGCACACCGCATGCCGGGGAAGTCCCAGGGCAGCAGCCCTTTAGCGGGGAAGCCGACGGAGCAGATGAACACAGTGACGGATATGACCACGGCATGACAAAGGCCATGAGAGACAGGCATAGCCCACAGAGCCCCACACAGAAACTCCCACCTTCACCTTACCCAGACCCTAGGGAGCAGGTAGGTTTATTGGAAGTTGATCCAAGCGGCCCATGGACAAATCCAGTCCAGCATCTCACCTTGCCATGGCTACAGGTCAGGCCCCACAGAGCCACCAGCACTGCTCCTGCTTATTCTGTTTGTCCTCACTTCAAAAGAGTGTTTTTTACTTGTCTCTCCTCTTCAAATGGCTTTTACCTGTCTCTCCTCTTGAAATTCTGTTCTTACATTGCACGTGTCACTCTTGATGATCTCAGTAAATCAAAGCAGGTAACCAACTGTTGGCAGAACATTAGCCGTGCTGGAGATACTTTTCCAGTGGTATAAGCTGTTTCGATAAGATAATGAGAAATTAGTCAAGCGTTCATGAACAGATGCTCTTCTTTCCGAAGAACACAGGGCTCACTTCATTGTTTGAACAAATCTTTCTGCTAAGCCGCTGCTAGCTGCTAAGGCGCTGATTTGATGTGACGCACACCATTCGTCTTCATAACAGTTTCCAGGTCGGGTGCTACAAACTGAGGTCCGCCGTCACACACGGGCTCTTTTGGCTGAGTCAGACGCACCTCCCAGCAAGTGCCTTCAGTGGATGGAAAGGAAACTTCTTGAGCTGGTCCAGGAGGCCATCGCACACTTCTCGTTTCAATGCTTCCCCACCACTCCTCCTGCAGTGCCGCTGGGCATCCGGCCAGTGGTTGCGGTTGTGTTGCCTCTGAGGACCACGGAGGCCAGTCCTCTCTTCCCTTTCCTCTCTGGAAAGCAGGAGCAGCTCTCTACAAGGATATGGTGTGACATGCATATGGCGGGTCATCTTCATGGAGGGTCATCTTCATGGCAGTGGCCCAAGGGTGTGGAGGTCCCGTCAAGGACAGACACCTAGAACCAACATCTCCGGCCATCTCCAGTGATGAGTGAGCAATTCAGTCTCTTCTCAAGAGGACCAAGCCAAATAAGCAGGGTGGTGCTGGCTGTACCGTGCAATATAATTTTGGTCAGCCTTCCCCTGATCTTTGTAGGGAGGAATGAAACAGTGGAAAAATTCCAAGACTTTTTTTTTTTTTTTGTATTTCATGAATCCGTGTGAAAAGAAGAGTGTATTCCAAAATGACTTGAATTTCTGGAATGAAAGCAAACGTTGGAGTATGGAGGCTCAGTGGCTTCATTCATACGTGTCTAATTCTCTATAAAAAGTTGATAAATTGATACGTATGGTTGTGAATCTGAAAGCTATAGCTCTTTACGTGGGGCCTGGCTGCACCCAGGCTCTCAGAACCCTTATTTTATATTGGGCAGGCTGTAGTGGTTTATAAACACATTTATTCTTGTCCAGCCTTTTGCTCAAAGCTTTATATATCAAGGACAACACCACCAGAGCACAGATCCGTGCTGCTGGCTCCCTGGGCTTTCCTTCCTTGGCTTAGAACAGCTCTGTGCTGCTGAAATCCTGGCCACTTGTAGAGAAGTTAGAGAACACCAATATATATAAAACAGAGGTTATTCTCACAGAATTACAGTCTCTCTGAAATCTCAAGAGCTCTTACACCATCTCTTTTTTTTTTTTTTTNTTTTTTTTTTTTTTTTTTTTTTGTTTTGGTACAAGCATGCAGAGTGCACACTGCTCATTCACTGTATGAAGCTGTAACCCAACCCATGCTTCTCCTTCCAGGCTGCACGCCCAAAGCTCTAGTTATTCAGCCCCGCTTCTCTTCCTGGGATGCTGTATTTGTTCCTGGTTGTCTTTTGACTATCAAAACAATTCTGAATGTGAACTCAGTGATGGACATCATGGGGCACTGGAAACAATTATAAGGAGCAGAAATAGCCTACATACACAGCAGGAACAGCGCTCTGATTCAGACCCCTTATTATAGATCAGAGCCCATAAGATTCAAAGTCCGTACAGACCATCAGAGACTGTGGATTTCCTCTGAAACGTGCCTGGGCAAGCCGGAAAAGACATGCCTGTCATATAATAGAATTATTTAACCCTTACCACCCTGGGGTGGACCAGCATAGTAGAAAGAGCGGTATCTGAAGAAAAGGCCGGGTTAAAGCAGGGCACACCAGTTCAGAGATTTTTACACCTGGGTTCTGCAGCAGCAATAGATTACTTGATTATGATTGGTGCTGGAGCTCCAGGGCTGGTTGGAATTATTGTCCCTCATCCCTGAAAACACACCCCCAGCCATTTTTAGAAAATTAAGTTCTGTGTCTATGGGCATCTTCGTACTCGCTGATTTCCCTTGTACACTGGTGAAACAGCCTTAGCCGGCAAAGAAGTTTATCAGGTAGGACAGAATATAGTCTGAAAGCTCTTTCTGGTCAAAGCCATTGCCTTTCCAAAAGCAGAATTACATCAAATCCTTGGGAAGCCCCCAGTGCTGTGAAAACATGTATGACCAGGTTGCTCTTTGCTGCACTGATTCCCCCCTGGCTCTGTGATGTAGGAGGCAGAGGGGAGCTTTCTTCACCTGCTTTCCTGATTCTGCCTCTACCCTCAGTGGAGGAGACATCCTTTCCTGAGACCACATCCCTGGGGCGTGCAGAAGCACTACCTGAATCTGCTTTCCGATGCATGGTTTGCACCAAACCCGATGCTTCTTGACCAGCCATTATGGTAACCGAAGAAGCAGTCCCTTCTCCGCAATCCCATAAGAGGACGTTGATCTTTGTTGTTTCCTCTCTGCTTTTTGCTGTCAGAGATTTGCGCACCTCACTGCCCCAGCCTGGCAGCTCATCAATGCCATGGCACATTTGTGAGGCCCACCGAAGCCGTGGGATAAGAGCCTTTGCAAGCCACCAGCTTTCTGCTGAACGCGCCCCCGACTTCGCTGACAAATCTGCAGCGGCAATGACCCAATTTTGTCTCTCTCCACCGCTCAACCTTAGACAAGAGCGTGGGATTTATTATGCTGGGACTTGTGCTCCTAAGCGCGAGGACGTTGCTGTTATCAGCAGTTGACAGGCCATCAAGAAAACATTGCTGTCAAAGTGACAAGCCAAGCGGTTAGCATTTCCCCGAAACCCCTGTGTGTCTGTAAACAGCAGGAGAAGTGCAGCTCCCGTTCATGAAAACGGGCTCTCCTGGGCCTGGGAGGAATTGTTCCCTCCTGTCCCAGGACAGGACATGTGTCCCGGCCCCACAGCATCGCTGCTGGAAGATGAGCAGTTTCTGAGGTGGCTGCTATGGAGGCAGCCTTGGCCACCTCACCAAAGACTTTTGTGGTTGGTGAGGAGTAAAGGCAGTCAGTGCGGTGTGGCTCTCCACCATGTCTGCACCCTGTTTTTTTGGAAGAATGTGGATTAGGCTTGAATAACCTCTAAACACAGTGGGAGAGGTCTCGGCATGGAGCATCAGGCCCATGGGCTGCCTAATCTGGGCATTACTTGGCAGTGGCTACTAGCCAGAGGTCACACCCTTTTTTTTTTTATTTCTAATTAAAGCAAATTCTTTCTCATTAAACCTCCTTTTTTAAAATTTAGGACCACAATTCTTGTCATGCCATTTTCCCTGACAATGCGGACGCTGTTACGCTGCAGCCTCAATTCCTTCGGCTGAGGGTGCCCCTGCCAGCAGCAGCCGGGGGGGCCATCGCACCGGCAGTGCTGGCCAGGATGACAAATGCGATGTCGCCCCCGGTTATTTTGTGAAGAAACCCACATGCATTATTTAGAGCGAAGCCCAGAGCGATGCCTCTCTTGTGTGCTCTTGAGCTGGGCTGGTCTAAAATGCAATTGTTTGAAATGTCATATCAGGAGAACCTTTATCGGCAAACACTGTGGGTGAAAAAGAGGCGTTTTTGCAATATGTGTGTGGTTCAGCCCTTTTTAGGGGTTGGTCTCTCAGAGCAATGGTCTGTCTCCCTCACTTTGAATCTGTTTTCCGTGGGCCAAGCCAGTTCATAGTTGTTTGGTTACTCTTGATGATGTATGTGGGGTTTCCATCTGAAATGAAGCCAGTACATGGGATATTTCCCTTAGAATTTAGAGCACTCTTCCACCAGGTGAACCGGCCCAAGTTTTCAAGGCATTGAATCACTCCTTTCAACCACCTTCACAGGTGGTTTTGCTCTAATAATATGTCACAAAGTAATGGGGGAAAAAAAAAATAAAAGAGGGGAAAAAAATCCTGAACTCCATCTTGTGACTCAGATATTAAAGACAGGTTTTAGCACCTTGTTCCCTCCTCCCAGAAAATCCTTCCTCCCTGTGAGGTGCTCTAATGAAGTGCCCAGAGATATTAAAGGACAAGGGATGCTGCACGACCCTGGGTCAAAATGAGCCCCCCACCAGGCTGGAATTTGATCACAGAAAATCAGGAGCTGCCTGTTTCTCAAAATTAGATTTTCTCCAGCCCGTCGTTTGCACCCAGGCAGTGTTGGCAGCAACAAGCAGGACACAGTGTAAGCTCCGCTCAGCCGCAGGCAGGCAGGGGGTGAGCAGAAGCCTGCCTCTTTAACGGGGAAGGAAACCCAATTAATCCCATTCAGAGTCAAAGCCTACCGTCAGAGGAGGGCTGAGAGGTCAGCGGAGAACTGCTCTACATAGCTACATTTTTATTGTATTAATTTCCCTGCTTCTCAGTCAGAGGATTCAAGAGCAAATCCATTTTGCAGAGCTAACACCTAAATAGAGAAAACCTTTTAGAAAATGGTGGGAACCGCCTTGGAGAAAGTCTGCATCACCCAGCGTTGCTTTTCCCAGGAACAAGGCCGACTTTCCAAGGTAGCCTTCCAGTGCTCAGGCACCTGGTCCCTGAATCCTACAGGTATTTAATTGAGGTTTCCCTGCTGGGGCCAGCTCAGGGTAAGTGCCGAGCATCCTCCCGGACCTCCTGGTCTGGAGCAGAATTCCTACCCTCTAGCCTTATTTTGGAGAGCAAAGATGCTGGGTTTTCCTCCCAAACTTTTCACACAACCTCAGTCGGAAAGGAAAGACGCCATATTTCACTCAAAGTCAGGAATTCAGAAGATTAGAGAAAAAAGCTGTCAATCGCTATTCCTATCAATTAGATAGTAATCAGCTTTTTCTGCCCTAAATGAACAGGCTTCTCTTTCTTCCCCTGCTAATGCAAAAGCTTGCAAATCCCTTCCTGAAAACGGTTTCCCAATTAACCGGTGATTGTATGCATGTTAAGTGCTGAAGTGTGTTGAATTATTTTGCACATTTTACTGGCATTATTAAAAGGTTGGGGAAAAAGAAAAAAAAATTAAAGTAGCTGTCACCTTGTGAACCTGAGGTTGGGCTTCTGCGTTCCCAGTGTTTTGGCTGCTCTCAGGCAAACCGCATGGACCCTGTGAAGGCGGCTCAGAGCCCGGCGGTGCGGGGAGGGCAACAGGGGCTGTTTCCCTCACTCCGTCTGAACATCCTTTTTCCACCGCTGGTGTGGTGGCCTGTGGAGACGCTCGCTGTAGGAGCTGCTGTCGCAGGGGATGTCCCTGATTTTCAGCCTGCCGCAGTCTCCACCATCACCTGCTTGGAAACACAGAGTTTAGCAGTGAAAGCTGTAGCTGGTGCCCGCTCCCTCCTTTGAAGCCCTCCAAGAGAGGGGCTTCAATTCCTGTTTGAACCTTTTTGGTCCAGCGAGGTGCTGAGAAGGATCCAGGAGCCTGCAGGGAGGACCTGCACCCTTCTCCTGCTGCCCGGGATGCATGGGGCACTGCATGGCACGCTGTCGCTGCAAGGTGACCCTGCAAAGGCTAGAGGAGCTGGGGACTGTGGCCCAGGAGCAGCTTTGGCAGAGCCACTGGGATGGGGGACCCCTGGCTGGGGGAGCAGTGCAGGGGACTTGGGAGAAGAGTGGGATGCCGGGGGAGTGCGGCAGTGAGAGAGCAACAAGGCACAAGGGCAAGGGAAGCAAAACCTTACTGGGGCCACTCTGAGCACCTAAGATCACCAAGTCTCCTGTGGTGGATGGCACTGTCCCCAAGCTTGTCTTTAGGCCCACTGCTGTGGGGGCCTGAGCTGTGGGCACCCCTCCCATGGAGCTTGTTCCACCTGCAGAGCAGCGCCAAAGAGAGGAGACCTTTCCGGCCCGTGTCTTGGGTGCAGGGATGGCTACAGGGGTAATGAGTCCAATTGATGCGAGGGCAGCTCCCCAGCATGACTGCAAGCAGGACAATGCAGGGAGGACTCATCTGGGATGACACCGTTTGTCACATTTTTATCCCTCCTTTGCTACTCTCCCCTGCAACTTCTCCTGCAAGAGCTTTTCCTCCAGCTTATCTCCCTTTTCTCCTTTCTGCAGGGCTTCTGCGTCCTTTCTCCCACCTTCTGGTCCCATCTTTCTTCCTCCTTCTCTGTCTGGAGCCATCCCTGTCTGGAGCTTCCATCAATGCCACATGTGGTCAGGCCAGCTTTTCTGATCCTCCCTCACACTTAACCACACCATTGCTGATGTCCAAGGGGCAAGGAAGAGGAGAGGTGGATAGCTGCCTCACTGGGAATGCTGGAGCTGGGTGATCCAGGCACCAGATATTGTCTGACAGGGCTTAACAACACTCTGACCCAGGATGGGAAATCCCTTCATTGCCATTGGATTTTGCTGTCTCTGTTGGCTTGGCTCCCGCGGTCTTGGCTGAGTGCTCGCTAGAGGTGGTCCCCAAGCTCTGGGTCTGAGCACAGACACCCCCCTTGGAGATGGATGGGTCTCCTCTGGACTCTGCCGGCCTGGAAGGCAGACCGATGTTTGATGGAGAACCTGTTATCTCCTTTTAGCACGTGTGGACCAGAGCACCTGCAGCCTGCAGTGCCCCCACTCCGGGCCAAAGGCAGGGGACCACTCTGCCGCTCTGTGGCCATGTGGAGGGGAATCCTGGACATGTCCTTGGTGGGCAGCAAACTTCAAAGGTCCCGCCTGACAGCCTGACCCCCACAGCATCCCACCTCAGATCCCTGTCTGGGCCGTGCTGGCTGGGAGATAACGTGCTTTGGTGTGGTTTTGGCTGGTCCTGTGTAGGGTGCTGGGCTGAGGTGCCTGCCAGGCCAGCGCCCCCCCAGCACTGGCAGCACACTGCTGACTGTAGGAGCTCCCGCAGCCGTTCCCACAGCCATCTCTGCCAGCCCCTTCACTCACACTTATTGGAAAAAATAATTGGATGGATTGAAGTGCAGGCCCGTTTTACTCAACAGATAAGAAATTTCATATCTGCCCTGATTAGAGGCCAAGAGATATGAGCTCGCTCCAGAGCCAGCAGCGGAGGCAATTTCATTCCACTTCTGCTGACGGAGGAAGAAGTTTGAGGGGCTGAGCACTGCTGTGTTTGCTGCATTAATGTCACCGCAGGGGGGACCTACCTGCTCCCAGCAGGCACAGGGATGCTCTGAGTTGCTCAGCCAGGGAGGCGTCCTGTCCCCAGAGAGCCCAGTGCGGTGCTCAAGCACAGCTGGCTGGCATCTGGCAGCAAGCACAGCGAGGGGGCTTGGGGCGGTGTGAGATGCTCATCCTCCCGCTCTGCACCTGGAGGGCAGAGGTGTCCCGAGCCCTCCCTGCCTGTGCCGGTGGGACCCGGCACCTCACCACCTCTGCTCCTGCAGCACAAGTGCCAAACACCCAGACTGGTAAAGAAAATCAGAGTCAAGCTGAAGCCATCATGGCATATGGGTCTGTTTAAGTTGGCAACAGCATGGCTGTCACCCCGTGTTGGGTGTAGCACTGCTGTGATGCCTTTGGTTGCCTCATCTCAGTGCAAGAAAAGGTCTTCACTAGAGGTATTGCCTAAATCCGAGGTCCCCACCGGTCCCCCTGCTTTCTGGCGGTCTTGCTGGCACAGGGCCATGTGGAACGGGCCATGTCACAGCACAGCACAGCCAGCTCTTGCAGATGGGCTGGGACACATGCACCTGAGCATCTCTGACCTCAGCAGTGGCCAGAGGTACCCAGTAAGTCTGCATACTCACCAAGATAGGCTGAATGTACCAATCTCCCAAAGCAGCCAGCTGGGGAGGAAAGAAGAGGTCCTGGCAGTCCTGGCAGCCACAGGGCAGAGCTTAAACAGGCAAAATTTGGGCATCTCTCCAACTCTTCAACCAAAGCTGGGGCAGATGAGTGTGCAGGTATGAAGAGGAGGCATGAAGAGGAGGACTTTTGCCTGTGTTTAAACTGAAACTGGTAAAGTTATTAATTACCATCAGCAGGATGAGACAGAGAGGGATGCTACACTATGCTGAGGGAAATGGCATCTGCGTTTGAGGTGGCAGAGTCAGGAGGAGATATAAATGACAGCAGGTGTGAAGTCGCTTCTTGAACACAGAGTCCTTGGTGTGCAAAAAGCCAAGGGACAGGGGAGGAGAAGACATGTGGGGCACTGAGTACCAGGCCACTGCTTCCCTGATGGCACGAACAATTGTCAGACAGTGCTGTCAGCCCTCACAACTTCATTCCTCAGCTCATGGTGTCTGACACCCCTCCTTGGGGCTGAGTGTCTACAGACGTGTTTCCGAGAGCTGCAATTAAAAATATTTTTCATAAAGTTTTCGGTATTTTCAAAATAAAAATAATTTCCAGCCTCTCGGAGAGTAAGCTGGGCCTGTGTGACTCGGGGGCATTGGCAGTGCTGCATCCTGGGCAATCCTTGGGAAGGAAAAGGGCAGAGGTTTGGCTGAGGTGGCGCATCTTGGGACCCGGGGGCAACTCCAACACGGCCAGCAGCAGGCAGTGAGGAGCAGCAGGTTCACATGGTGCTGGTTTTAGGCACATGAAATGCCCCAAACCACCACCAGTCCCTAATGGATCCAGAAAATGAAAGAGATAGAGGATCCTCCACATACTGGGAGGCTTCTGGGGAGTTGAGTGCCCCGTCCCACAACCCTGTGCAAGTCATAGGGCAGTGGTGGGCTGGGGATGGAGAGCAGCACGGTGACAAACATCCTCCTGCCGTCAGCCAGGACCGGGCGCTGGTGTTCACGGGAGGAAGCTGGGGAGACTTCGCCTCTTTTACAAAACTGATGTTGAGTTTTTAGATCAATAGCTTCACCTTCTAAAATGTTCCAGAAGAGCCTGTAACGATTTTTAATCTATTCTAAATGTCAGAACAAACAGCATTTTCTTCCGAAAAGGCTTTGCAGCCAGCGGTGCTGGGAGCCAGGCAGTGAGTGCAGCTGCTCTGGCTCTCCATCCCTCTGCTCCGGGTTACACGGCTGCCACGGCAGCCACCTCACACCGATCCCTGGTCCTTGGCTGCTGCAAGGAGCCTTGGACCAGGCTGTGGGAAGGAGTCATCTTTATTTCTTGAGCTATTTTCTATTAAAGCAGGAATAACTACAGAGAGACCTGTGCCCTGGGGTGAAGCTCTGTTGCTATCTGTTGCTGCTATGTATGACTTCGTTTGGAGCAGCCAGGCCCTGGGGTGTGCCTGAGCCCCACAGAAGGGAAGATGTTAACTCTGAAGCCGGCTTTGACTTAAGGAAACAGTCCCTGGCAGCTGTCAGGGCTGAGAGGTCCTCAGGGCACACGTCACGCTCCCACTGCCTTCCCGCAGCCACTGTTTTGGGAGCTCTGGTGTCAAGCCTGTTGCGGCGAGATGAGGCATTCCCGGGAGTGAGCTGCTTCAGAGGAGATGCTTTCAGCAGTCCTCTGGTCCCTCTGGGGATTTGCAGACAGCTCGAGTCACATCTGCCGCTTGCTTTTTTCTCTCTTACCTTTGCAGTTGCATTTTCCTCACACTTTCTCCGCCAAGCCCCTCCTTCCCTCCTCCGGGCTGTGGGAGCAGAAGTGGTGGAGAAGGCAAAAAGCTGAATTCATGGAAATAGGTCAGAGACTCTCCAGTCTCCCAGTGTGCCAGAACAGGTTGTTGAGATGGGTGAGCATTAAGCTATTTAAGCCATGAAATGTTGGAGAGGGTCTTGCCTGGCACGGGCTTCGGTCACCCTCCCACCTCAAGTGCATACCTTGTAAAGGTCTGTTTTATCAAGCTGAAAACAAGCCCAGACAGCCCAGCCCTTCCTGGTGTGGGCAATTGTGAAATTCCCCCTCAACACTTGCCCTTATCCTCCCTAGGATGTTGGGGTGGGAATGGGGGAGAGTGCTGTGGGCGGCCAAATCTGTACCGCAGCTGGTGCCCGGAGCAGAGGTGCCATGTCAGACTGGAGGTCTCAGCGTACACCCGGACGCTGCCGTTGTAAACGGCAATTTCCTCTTGACATCTAATCTCGCTGCTGAAAAGCATGTATGCTTGTCAGTAGGCCAGGCAGGGATACTATATTCTGTGCCTGCTCCTATCTCTACGATCAGGAAATGATGCACTCAGGCTCTCCAAGAGGCCCCTTTCAGGAATGTGATTATGCCAGAAACCTCCGTGTTTCTCCTCCCGGTGCTGCACGAGCCATTGAAGGATGGCTCCGACTTATTTATAGTTCCTTTCCCCACTGTCATATGCTAAAAATGATCAGGGCTCCAGTTGTCACCCCTGCAGCAGAGCCATGGCTTGAGTCAAAGGCAGGAGCAGGCACATTGACCCATGGGTACCTGTGCCATCCTTCCCACCTGTGCCATCCTTCCCACTGCGGGCAGAGAGGTGCTGGCAGGAGCCGGGTTGGGGTGAAACCCTAAGGCAGACACATGGAGCTGCCCGGGGCACGGCCCGGACGTGCCCAGCCTGTGCCGAGCATCCCTGGGCAGCTCCGCTCCCTGAGCATCTCTCCGGGCTCTGCCCGGCACTGCCACACTTCAGATGCATGGGTTATGCCCAGCAGTGTAATGAAACATGTTTGGCACATGCCAAGCTTGCCTCAAAGTGCAGCTTTTCAGGATGCCAAAATTTTCATTCACATTTGTTAACAAGTTTTGTCTGAAAATGTATGGGATAATTTTTTCCTGAAGATGTCAAAACATTTTGTTTAGACATTTTCTAAATGAAGTAGCTAGGTTTTCTTTCAACATGACAGTTTCATCTCAAAGCTGACCTATCTTTTAGTTTTTTTTTTTTTTTAAAGCTGAATAATATGAAACTTTGGGGATTTGAATTTATATTTTTATTTTTTTTTTTGAAAGTCCCCCCCCCCCCAAGTTTTCTTAGGGGGGTTTCCTCCTTCCTCCTGTCCATGTGGGGAGGGGGGAGGGTGGTTAGCAGATGGTAACATCCACTCTCCTCATGGTACTGAGGGTACAGGGATTTCTCCCAGGACTCTCCTTCTCTTCCAGCTGGGGCACTGCCTTGAATACCCGCACTCCCCACCATCACCTGACCCCTCTATCCCTCCCTGGGATTTTATTTCAGTGCCCCATTCACCATCCTGGGAATAAAATTCTTCTTTCAAAGCTGCCTGTGCCTCTCCAACCCCCACACTGTGTTTTCCATTAAAGCCAAAGATTAATTTCTGACTTCATTGACTGACAATGCGCCAAGGGGGGCGGAAATGGAGCAGGTTGTGGGGGAAGGAGACGGAGCTGCGGGAGGAGAGGACACAAAATCAGGGGTGGCATCCATTCGGCATCGGTAGCCCCCAGAGTGTGCCCCGCCAGGGCAGGGTGTGTGGGGCTGGCTTTGGGATCCATGCAGTCCCCCAAAACCCGCCCTGCACAGCTCAGGGGGCTACACACTCCCACGCCACCCTTATGCCCTGGTCTGTCTGGGGGTGAACCGAGGTAGCCTGGGTGCTGCTACCTCCATCAGGAGCATCAGGATGCTCCTTTTCTCCTACCACCCCACTGCTGGCCCAGGATGGGGAGAAACCTTCATTTCCCTCCATCAGCTTCCCCATACAGCTGACACCACCAATCACTATGGAAACCTGGGGGGGATGCGGAGCAGGGGGATGTGGAGCAGGAGGATGCTGCCTGGCCAGGAGGCTCCCACAGCGGAAAGGGGTCTCGCAGGAGGAGGGGTGATGTGTCGAGGCTGGGCGCCTCAGCTGGGGTCAGCCTGTGGCGAAGCCCCTCTGTGGAGGGAGAGGACGAGCGCTGGCTCGCTCTCCCCATGCCACTGACACCCCGGTGGTTTTGAGGTGCTAGTTAGTGCCTAGATCCTATGCTTTTCCTCTCTTTCTCTCTGCATCAGTCGTGACAGGAGCTCGCGGTAGAAAAGCACCTCCCTCGCCAGCTGGGGACTGTTGCCAGATTTCGTCTCTGCCAGCCTTTCTTCCCTCAGTGATGTGCAGAGGTTTTTCTTGTACGTGCAGCTCAAAGACTCTTCTGTTTCACTTTCTTGTGAGGACTATCAAAGCACTTGCGGATTTTTTTCTTTCTTTCTTTTTTCATTTGAATGTATAGCAGCTTTTAAGAGGGGTCCCAGCACAGGCAAGAGGCTCCCATCAGGCATGGGTTCTACCTCCCCCTCTGAGCTGCACAAAGGCAACAGAGAGAGAGTCTCTTAATTAGCGAGCCAGTGCCCCCCTTCCTTTCTCTCCCTGCCCAAGCCCCAGCAGAAGGCCATGAGCATCCATCTGGGGCACCAAAATCAGCTTCTGATGACAGTACCTCCCTTGGCTAGACACACACATCTCCCAGCAGCCCCGTGAAACTTTGAGGAAAACACATAACAACTTTCTTCTGCAAAGAGACCAAATCGGCTTTATCTACCCTCAGTATGTTCATGGCCATCTTTCCTCTTAGTATCTCCTTGCTGTTAATGCAGGCAGACTCCTGCTGTGGCAAGCGCTCTTATCTCGGTATTACAGGTCATGAAGTGACACGAGCAAAGGTTGTGAGCAAGCCGGCGATGTTAAGATGAGGTTATCTGTGTAGGCAGGCTCTGAAAGAGGGCAACATCACGGCCCGTACTGGGATCACCAGCAAGAAATATATCTGAGAGGCACACGCATAGGGAGTATTTGGCTTTTAAGTCCGTCCAGGTTATGTTTCCTCCCTCTCTTCCCCCTCCCCAACTCTTTCCTCTGGGGTAAATTCATACAGAGAAAATCCTTTCCAGTGCTGCTGGCTCTGCCCGCGGTGCACACGTGAGGCTGCTTGTGACTGAAATACCCAGCTCTGCGGTGACTCTGCTAATAAAATGGACCCCTGGGGAATTTGCCATCCCAAGATACTGGCCGGGCTGCACAGACCAGAGCCGAGGAGAGGATGCTGGTGCTCAGATCAGACCTGAGAGGCTTTAGTAAGGCAGGAGCTGACTCACCGCACTGCCTGAGGCAGGGAAGGAGCAGGAGCAAGCCCAAGGGACAGACAAGTGCTGTCTGCATCCCTTGCTGGGGAGAGGTGCAGTGTCCCTCACACCAGTTTGGGAGAGGAGGGAGCCAGAAATGGAGCAGCTCCTTGGCGCTCGGCATCCCATTTTTATTCAAAAAGGTGGGTGTCGTTTTTGAGTCGTCCCGAATCCTGGCTTTGATGTGACAACCTGCGCAGGGAGGTACAAAAGAAAGGAGGGAGATCTAGAAAATGCTTCTTGCCTGAGCCAGGGTTTAGTTAGACTCCTATAATTAACGACTGCGGCTCTCCTAAGAAAGATCCCAGCTGCTTTGCTCTGCAACCTGCTCTATCAATTTTTCTCTCACGCAACCGACACGCACCAAAACTCATTCCTGTAAGGAAGGGAACGAGTATGTATAAATCAAATGCCTCTGGAAAACATGAGCAGGAGGGGAGGGGGCAAAGGGACCACAGACTACAAAGGAAGCAACATAAATCAGCATCCCTGGGAGGATATGATCAGGTTCCCCTGGGCCAGAAGAAGCTTTCAGGGTCATGTGTAGTGAGCCCTTCACACCTGAGCATTAGGTGAGGACCTCAGGCAGTGAGTGAGACCTCTCTGTGCCCGGCATAGCATACGGTGTGCAAGATGTGTCCTCATTTTATCTTGAGATAAACAACTGTCTTGATAAGCTGTCCTTCTGCTCAACTACTTTGCGTTTGGACTAGCCCCAGGGGGCCTAGGACCTCCCTTTTCCACCTGAAGCCCCAGTCTTTAGGAACCGCTCCCAACCTGACACTTCTAGTGGTCTCATCTGCCCTGTAAAACTACCACATCCAGGACAGATCGAGAGGACATCAGCCTGCAATGCACAGCATATTGTAGAAGAGGACATCCTCAAGCAGAAGAGGAACAGAAATCTGTTCAACTCCTTACAACAGGAGCCTTTACTCATTTGGAGTACTAGCCCATGCTCCTAAGCATGTAGCACATTGCCCGACCTCCCTGTGCACCCTTGCTTTTCAGATCTGCTGCCTTTTCTCCAGGCCCTTGAAAAGCAGGTAATTTTCCAGTCCTCTGGCAGGTCTGATTTTCATTTCTGAAACTTTGGCATGTTCTGTTTGCTGAGGGTCCCTCCCCGCAGGCTGTGGCAGTTCAAATTTCAGCCAGTGCAAAGCAGAGCAGGTCAGTGGCTTCGTGGCTCCCGCACTCCCACAGCTGTACCTCATGGGAACAGCCACATACTCTGCTCGGCAGCCCCTTGGTCTAGCTGTCTACTCTGTTCCTCCACCCCATTTACACCCCGTCCCTGCACCACTTCTTCTCTGAGGCTCCCACGCCTCACCAGGTTCCTTTGCCTCTTATGATTCCTGGACAACTGTAAGTGCGCTCCCACCTTCTGACGGACACATCCATCCACAAATCTGTGTTTCTGCGGCAGAAAGTCTGCTGGAGGAGTGTCAGCAAATACCTCCTGTTGCCTTCCACCCCTGGGCATCTCTCTGGGCTGTTCACGCTTCTCCCATACCAGCCTGTTTTGTCTTCGCTCCCTCACAGGGCTGGAGCTCCGTTTGATTTGCAGACACAATTTTCTCCCGTGTAATTCAGCTCTGCCCTGTGAATTGGCTCTTCACTGATACATTTTTGCTTAGCTTGAAGAGGATTAAGTAACTTCTTTCACCACTGCAGTCCTATTTCTGGCCTGTGCCTGTTATCTGGGAACATAGGACAGTGGCAGCAGGAGGAAGCATTTTATTAAGAGGCCGAGGGATCTGCCACGCAGTCCCGCTGCTTCCCTGCTCCCCACCAAGATTTTGCAGGCGCCAGTAGATAAAGTTCTGTGAACAATAGCAACACCCCATTATTTCTGCCTTTGTCACCAAAGGCAGCTACTGAATTCTCTTTTCCAAATGCTATTAGTTCTTCCCTGAGAAGTTTCTATATTTAACGCGAACCTTCCAGGTCTGCAGTTTGTGGCAGGCACGTGAGTAGGCAGGGAGGTGAAGGGAAGCCTGCCATGCAACCTGCTGGACACACTGGCCAGAGCACAGCCACCCTCACCTGGACATAGGATGCTGGCACGGAGAATTGACCCTGTGCGCCAAGGAGAAGCTGAACGAGGGGCCGTGTCGCTCCCTCAGTCAATGCCTGCTCAGATGCTCCAGACAGCAAGTGAAAAGCCTGAAGCCACCCCAGCTGTGCAGCTCTGTGAGCACAGCAGCAGGTCTACAACTGAGTCCACAGGCAAACCTTCTTGTGGTCTAGCCCATGGCACAAGCCTGCCAGCCCACAGTGGTCCTCAGCAGGAAGAGTCCAGGCTGTCCTTGTGCTCTTGCACACCTTCCAGCAAACTCCTGCCCACGCAGACCATGCAGAGTTTGTCATGGGGCTCAGCACCTCACGTCCTCACATCCAGGGCTCAGTCCCCACGTCCCAGAGACCATTCTCAGTGTCTTCCAAGCAGTAGCTATCAACCAGATCCTGGCAGTGTGTCCAGGCACTAATTCCTCCAGGGTGAAATCCTGCGAGTTCAGCAATGTACAGGGCTCTCCGGTCTTTGTTCTCCCCTTGGTGAGACAACACAAACCCAGGCTGACTGTGACAGCTCTTTGCCATGTGCGATCAGCGCTGTGGTAGGGTACAGCAAGGAAAAGAGTTGTACTTGAGCAGCACCTGCCTCACCTGGCTGACCTGTTCTGAATATGGCATCTGCTTCCATGCTAACTCCTGGGCGGATAGAGCTTTATCATCCTCTGCTTCAACACGTGTGGAAGCCTAGTGGGGCAGATGTGGAAGGAGAGCTCTACCACATCCTCTCCATGGATGACTCTATTGCATCAGGCTAGAACAGTGCAAGACACAAGCTTTTTCCCTCAGTAACCAAGATTAGACCGTGAATAAGAGGAATTAGCTAAAGGTCAAGCCAGCTAGAACAAGAATAATGAACACTGGCTTAAGGAACAGCTGTGTGCAATTGCTCAAAGTACAGCAGATTCTGTCCTTTTTTTGACTCAGTGGCTGAGGGAGGCAGAGAAGTTAGTAGTGGCCAAGAGAACTTCTGGNCTGCATCCCCCGAGTCACACACAAAACAGATAAGCATCGCCTTTGATCCCCGACTCTCTGATGGGTATGACCTCCTGGAGCAGTCCTTGCTGCCCCCCTTGCAAGAAGTTCCCTTGCTCTTGAGGTTAATGTGATGTGCCCTGGTGCCTCCAGTCCCACCAGACAAAGGCTTCTGCTTGGAATCTTAGACTCCATCATTAACCCTTGGCCCTTTGGACCAAAAGGAACTGGGACACGTTGACCTTTGGAACCCGTTGGAAAGTTCAATTAACTTCAAGGGCCTTTTCTGGGAGCGTTAGTTGAGGAAACAAAGGGCTCAGAGAAGCGCTGGAACATTGTCATCAAATTGTTCTGAACATCTCTATTTTTAGAAAGGTGAAGGAGAGAAGGAGCTGAAGACAATACCGAGGAGCCCCAGCGCATGGGATGGCAGCGCATGGGATGGGCCTCTCTCAGCCCCAAGCCTGAGCCAGAGGAGGAAAGAGGGGGGCCATGATGGTGGTGGTAGCATCTTTCTTTTCCTTTTTTTTTTTTTTAAATTTTATTTTTTTAAGAGATGAAGTTCCATTTTCACCACCCCACCCCCATGGTCAGAAAATGAGACCCACAGATAGAGCTGAAGATAATGGCAGGTTGCCATGGAAATGTGCATTTAGTCTCACTGTTTCCATGGCAACTGAAAGACATACCATTCTGTTCCTCTGAAGGATGCCAAAGGTAAATGAGCACTGATTAAAACAGGGGCAAAAACTTGGGCTCTAATCAACCACAAAGACTAGGGCCATAAACTCTTATTGCTCAAGCAGGAAATACTAAGAGCTGTACAAGTGCTGGGAAGGCCGGAGGCAGGAAGCACTGCACACAAACTGCTCCCCACAGGGCCAGGAATCACAGCCCTGGCGTAATGGCCCATCTCGCTGTCATGAACAGCTTCAGCTGCCTCACCACAGTGGCCTTTCTGTCCACGGCGGGATGCTAGACCCATCCCAAGTCCATGATCTACTGAGCTGTTTCCTGGGCAGGTATCCGCATAGATTAAAGCCAGTTGCAGCCTAATCTTGGAAACCATGCAGAGCAAACATATTCCTTAGAACTCAGCAAGATCCAAACTGCAACATTAATTCTATACCTAGCCCCTAACAGAGTTTTGTTCAAGGATTCATCCTCATTAAAAAAACAACAACAACAACAAAAAAGCCCCAAACTATAAAAAGATGACCCAAATGGAAGAGTTTGATACAATACAGGTGACTGCAGTTTAATCTCACCAATGAACTGTGGTTCTTCCAGGGTGGCTGACAGTTGTGTCAAACACACCATTACACAAGGTTATCCCTTTCTCTGCTGCCAGTCTCTCCAGCAGCTACAGCCCGCTCTGGAGGAGCATCATGAATGCCCGGTGACAGCTTCATCTGGTGTGCAGGAAACTAAGCATCAAAATGGTGCACCCCCTATCACACCCTCTGCTAATGAACCCGACTGCTGTGTTTGCTAGTGAGGACAGTGCGCGGTTTGGCCTGCAAGCATGTGTTGCAGCTGCGCATCCTGGAAATACAGCACGCTTGCTCTGAATTCAATAAATTCTTCTGTCCGGTCCCAGCTAATGGTATCAATAGTGGGCTTTATACCACTCTGGTTTTTTACTTCCAGCTGCTAGCAGATGTTCAAAACACTTGAAAGGCTGAAGACAGTCTTGATACAAAAGCATGTGCCTCCACAGTGTGGGACACAGACAGGAGAAGCCTTCTTTCATGCACTTGTGCCTGCCTGTTATTGCCTCCTCCACCGTTCAGCAATTCCTCCCCCAGGAGCTGGATTCAGGCAAGCCCTGAAGCGGCAGGAAATTACACTACTGTGTGGGGCAAGCAGAAGCCCCAGTGGGTGTCATCTGGGAGGCGGGTACAGGCTCCTCACCCTAACAGACTTCCTCATTCACCCAACAGAGGACCAAGCTTAGTGAAATTTTGCAGATGAAAATTTGGGGGGTGGGGGGGTGGAGAGAGCCAGTAGTTCCCCTAAAATCCACCCCAGGCTGGCCCTCGGACTTGCAGGAACCCCACACCCCCAAATGCTCTTTGTAGCAAGTAATACCACACAGAAGCCCACCAAGGTGAGCACAGTATTCTCATACATATCCCTAAGCCACAAGAAAAGGGGCATGACAAAAATCTGCCGTTTCTCTACCGCTTGAAGCCTGGAAGAGGGACCCAGAGTTAATAGGCAATGGTAGATACCTCATTTGAAGAACAGAGCCAGAGTCCCAGGCTGAGGATGTGGATGTGCTGGTCCACTAACAAGCCCCTGCAGAGTTCCAACAAGCCCTCACCAAAGCGAGGATTTCTATTCCATCCTCTTCTACCCGCCTGCCAGTGACACTGATAATTGTGCCCTTTCCCTTGAAGTTTCATCTTAACGTAGGTTTCCATAAATATCTTTCTTGATCATTCATTCCTTGTCAGGTGGGTGAACTGAGAGAATCCTCCTTCTTCATGTGGGAGCAGAAAAAGATTTTCCACTGCAGTTCCTCATTTGCCATGAAGCGAAGGCGGCACCTCCAGCTCCGTACTCCTGCTTTTTCTTGACGGTTCAGTACAAGGGCTCCCACGTACCCCCACACTACGGACCCCTCACAGCCGTGCCCTGTCAGTCCCTCACAGCCCAGGCAGAACTGAATGCCCTCTCTAATCCTCTGCACCCTTCTCTTGGCACCACCAGTCTTGCCCCACAGCCTTCAGTGTGGTACCATCTTTGCCCCCTAAGGCTGTACAAGCCTTGACAGCTTTTTTTTAGTTCCATAGGAACCAGGATCTAGCCTTTTCTGCCAACACAGACAAAATTCACCGAGGTCACCCCCCTCTGCTAACACAACTCCCTGACTTCCTAACATGAGCAGAAGTTTTCAATTTCTGATGTACTGACAGACTTTTTTAAGAGTCAGGAGGCTTCTGGAGGTGACAGACAGCCCTTTGTGCCCATTCCCTACTGGAAACTGGAAGACTAGTAGCTTTGGCCAGTAGGTAACAGCTGCTCCCACGAAGCATGACCATGCAGCCAAGAGCAATGTGTTGTACAGCTGGAACCTCTCCAGTTCCTAGCAGTTTCTCTGATCTAGAGACCACGCTGCTGGAACACCTCCAAAACGGGCAGCTGCAAAGAAACTTTTGCTCTTGCCTATGTCCTGCAGGGAGCAGATCCAACCTCACCCCAGAAAGAAGTCAAAATGCATATATCCAATGGCATGCATATATGCAGTGCAGCAACTCCCAAGGTGTAAGGGGTCCACCTAGTGCAGTTAGAGCAGTACTGCCAGAAACGCAGGCTCAGCAAGCCACACAGGCAAGCTTCCCTTGCTTCCCACCGTCAGCCCAGCAACGCTGCTGGTGGCACAGGTTGTTGAGCCAAAGCCTCCTTCTCTCTACAGGCCCTGGGAGGGAGGGGCAGATTCTCTGAAAGGGGCAGCACCTCACACGGACAGCACTTGCTTGCTTTACTTCATCAGGTGCAGAGCAAGTGAAGGCAGGCGGCCCCTTTTTAGGTTGTTCAGACATGGCACATTTACATTTAGTAAGAACAATAACCCAAGATGAAGGCTGTGTGCTTACAGGGGCTGAAGGCAGGCTTTAGTTTAGAGGGAAAAAGCCTTGGTAGCCGCTGGTTTGCTTCCTCTTCTCCAGCACTATTGCTGCACTTTTATTTCCTGTACAAGATCTCCAAAAGAGACTTGACCAAGGTCAGATTGTATGAAATGGGACCAAGAATGGGATCTGTACTTCCTGGTTCAGAAAGCAATTCCTTCCGCCAACTTTCATTGCTGTTACCTGAGATGAAAGAACTTGAGTTTATCTGATGTCTTCTACCTACACAAGCTTTTAGGTCTTACAGTTTCCAAAGGCACTTCTGGCTGATGTCACATTCAAGACCTGGGAGCATAAGGGTATTTCCCATGCGACAAAATCACAGCAGTTCACACATAACTCCTGTAACATCCACAGGCAAAACTGAAATTAAGCTGGCTATCAACAGTCTGAGCGATAGAAATCAATAAGCAAAGCAGTGCTGTAAATATGCATTGACAATTAGTTTAGAAAGGCATTTGGGAAGCTTTACAACAAAAATGCCTGTGGCATGTAGTCATGGTTTCTCATAAGCAGTTTCCTTGAGACCAGAGTCATGCAGTGCTCCCACACTCACGTGAAAGACTCGAGTCTCAGACAATTTGGTTATGATCAGAAAAAACATAAGAGAGGGAACAAAAATAGCTTCCCCATCTCTCCTTTCACCCAGAAGCAGGTGAATCACTTTAATTTAAAAGACATCTAGTGGCAGATAAAAAGCTACAAAAAACAACTAATCAAAAGGATGCTATTCTGGAAACCTGCAGATTTCCCATTTTATGGGAGTGTCAGAAAGGAAAGGAGCTATTTTATTTTTTCATAAAATCAGGCATAAGGTCAATAGAGATTAAATGGTGAAGCAAGTTACGGAAGAGATACTGAGACAACTAAGTCAAAAGTACTTAAGGACTCTTAAGTAGTACTCCAGATCCTCCTCCGCATGCGTCACACGAACTTCCCTTCCTGCTGACAAGGGAAGGCAGCAGACACACCATGAAACCTGAGAGTTTGTATGACCTAAAATTCCAAGTCAGATTTAGGAACAGCCTAAAATAGCACTGGGGATGGAGGGCAGGGTATTTATATATATACACACATGCACACTCTCTTTATATATATATATATATATAGACACACACATATACACATACATACACTCTTATTTTTTAAATAAAAGGAGTAAGTTATTAATTCTTCCTTCTCCAATATGCTAGCTTCTGTTTACTCTGAACAAGTAAAAACTTTCATCCCAGGGACTGACAGTAAAACTACTGTAGGTTCCTGGGCCCAAGACAAGCCTGCTGGGTAGAGAACAGTGAAGTATCTGAAAAAGCCCACTCTGAGTTGGGGAGTGGAGAACCAGTATAACTGGGAGGTCTACAGGAGAGAGACCCTAAATCCTATTCAGCTGGAAGATAAAGGATAAGCAACAGCAGCCTGAAAGATGCCAGATTCCACCCACACGGGAATGCATGAGCAACGCCAAACGATCTCAAATTTTTTTAGTAAGTACTTTCAATAAACACACACACATATATACAGCCATCTCTCGCAGAGACAAGTGGTTCAGTGGTTCCACATTTAGGACAGGGTAGGCGAGTCAGCACCACCTGGCCCGTAGTCCATAAGGCGCTGAAGATGCTCCTGTGTGCGTGCTCATGGCTACTTCGTGTTTCCAAAGAGAAGGCCAACAAGTCTTGGACACAGGCTCAGTGCAGACACACAGAGCTGGAGTCATGTGTAACAGCTGTGTTACAGGGTAAGGGAGATGAGAGGGAGCAGCTGGGAGAAGAACAAGTAAAAACCCTCCGAAGACTGACACAAAGCGTCTGCAGACAGTGTCCATCCATGGGAAGTCCAGTCAGAACTTGACCGAGAAAGAAGTCCCACATGAGCAACCTTTCTCTGCCTGGGGGTTGCTCACCACCTGGAAGGAGCTGCGAATCAGCTCCTGGCTGAAGTCCACCATGGAACCTTTCACAAAGGCCAGGCTGTCCACATCCACGACCACACGGGCACCACCTTGTTCAAACACCCTGCAGAAAAGCAGCACATTTCACCATTAACTGTACTGCAGACACGACAAAGAAGCACAGCCCGAGCATGTTCCTTATCTCACAGGCTTCCTCCATTCAAAGCAAGATACTATCACGTCACTGTCCTGGTTTCAGCTGGGACAGGGTTAATTTTCTTTCTAACAGCTGCTGTGTTTTGGATTTAGTATGAGAATAATACTGATAAAAACTATTGTTTTAGTTGTTGCCAAATGCTGTTTATGTTAGTCAAGGACTTTTTCTGCTTCCCATAGAAGCTGAGAAGCAGCACAGACAGGACAAGCTGACCAAAAGAATATTCCATACCACAGACATCATGCTTAATATATAAATGGGGGGTTGGCCAGGGGGCAGGAATGAAGGATCACTGCTAGGGATTGGATGAGCAACCAACCATCAGGTGGCAAGAGTTAATTTTTTTTATATCACTTTATTTTGTAATTATTTTACCATTATTATTATTTTCCTCTTCCATTACTGTTCTATTAAACTGCCTTTATCTCAGCCCATGAGGCTTTTTCCCTTCCCTTTCTTTGCTGTATCTTCTCTCTACTCTACTGGCAGGGGGTGGGGGAGTAAGCAGTGGCTGTGTGGTCCTTAGTTGCTGGCTGGGATTAAACTACAGCAGTCATGCATACCCTTCTTATCACCTTTGTAAAAAACTGTAACACCTGGCCACCACTATACCCCTTTGTCCTTGCCTGTCATCAGGATTGATAACTGTGTCCAAGGAAAACTTGTATTGGAATCCAGAGCAGCCACCTCCTTCCACCTGCAGCCTGAGAAACTCCGAACCTTCTGTGATCTCCAGCAGCCTCTGCAAAGAAGAAAAGGAAGAGGATGAAAAGACCTCCTGAAGAAACTGGCAAACACTCAAAACACCTCCCCTGCGGGCCTAGGGCAGGCAAGGCTACTTAGAAATCCCTCCTAGAGGCACCGGAGCTGCCTTTCAGGGTCCTTACCTTCACGCAGCTCTCGCTGAGGTAGACCTGGCCCTCGTTGGGGTCGCTCTCTGTCGGGCCCGGCTGGGAGAAGGACGATGCCCACCGCAGCGGGCGGTTCACCGCGCAGGCAGGGCCCGGCGGGGGCGCGGGCAGCGCTCGTCCTCGGCACAGGGGAGCGGGACACCAGCTGTGGGAAAGGGGAGGAAAGGGGGAGCCTCAGAGGGGTCCCCGTCGAGGGCAGCCGGCCCGACCCCGCAGCCACCACCAACAACCACCCCCTGCCGCAGAGCGGCGACACACGGGGACACTCGACACTCCCTCCCGACGGGTCAAGGGGACTGAGCGGTGCCGTCGCCACCACGGAGCGGTACCTCGTCCGGCTGCTCAGCGCCAACCTCCACCATCGCCTCAGCGACCCCGGCGCCGCCATGCTGCCCCTCGCGCCCGCCTTAGCACCGCCCCCCGCCGTCGCCCCCGCCCGCCCATTGGCTGCCCAGCGCCGCCGCTTCCGGCGAGGGCCGTCATGGCGCCGGCCGAGGCGGAAGTGCTGAGGCGGCGGCGGGTGCTAGGCAACGCGCTGNCCCGTCCCGTCCCGTCCCGTCCCGTCCCGTCCCGTCCCCGGAGGCGGCGGAGCTCAGCTGCTGGCTCGCTAAAGCCAGCAGAGCCGCTGAAGCTTTGCACAAGGTCACGAAGCTGCCGCTCGTCCTTGGGGGTGTTTGCTTGTGGTGACGCTTGTGGGGGGAAGTACGCAGCAATAAAGCAGTAAAGAGTAATAAAATAAATAACACAGCACTCTCCAGCGGGGTATGTTTGCCCTGGAATTAGCTGTGAGGGTTGCTCATTCCAAGAAGCACCCAGAGACCCTGAGAGGGATCAAGGTGCCAGCACAGGGGGGTTCAGCAAGCAGAGGAGCAAGCACAGGGCCAGGCCAAAGGGGGTTCTAGGTTTTTCCCCTGATCCTGTCTTTTCTGGTTTGCTGTCCTTTATCAGGCAGGGGCTCAGCTCAGAAATCCCCACGGAGGCCAGCTTTTCTCCAAGGGGGATCTCAGCCTCCTGCACACCCTCGTTCTCTGAGTGGTGTCACCTCCTCCTTGGTACCTCAGATCTCCAGAGCCTTCTCTGCTCCAGTCTGTGCCCTCCTAGGGACCTAGCGGCTCTGCACTGACTCTTCACAGTCGAAATGTCAAGCAAGCAAGGAACTCGGGCCCAGCAAAAGGTTACACACCTTTTGTTCACGGTGCTTTTCCTCTTGGAAAACTTGTCTCTAGGGAGTTGCTGTGGATGTGTCTTTTCTTACCTGTCTGAGCCCTGAGGCTGGCTGGCAGCCCTAAGCCGAGCAGCCCTGCTTAATTTCTTTCTTAAGCCTGATGATCTGACATGTGACAGCATGTCTGGCTGGTTGCTCAAAGGTGCGTCACGGTTAAAAGAGACTTTATCTCTTTCTTCCTCATGTGCTTCTGGGGGAGGAATCCTATTCCTCACCCCTGGCCAGCCCTGTGGAGACTCACACAGCAGGATGGCGGAGGAAAACCAGTCATCCCAGCAGGAGAGAGTGATTTAACGTCAGGGGACCTTGAGCCCTTGAGGTTTGCTTTCTCACTGTTCCACTCTAACCAAGGTGATGATTTTGCAGCCACGTGCTTTCAGTAGTTTGTCCCACCCTGAGCATTTAAATGAAGACTGGTCTGAGCTCTTCACTTTTGCTTCTTTTGGGCTAACTCTAATGACATTAGGATAAAGCCAGGAAACTATCACAGGCAGGGACCCGTGGGGGCTGGTATTAATGCAGGTACCTGCAATAGTAGGTGCATCCTCAATCAGGCATATTGGAACACCTCATGTTTTAAAAATACATACTGGGGGGTTTCTCCAGTTATTGTCAATGTGGTATCCCAAAAGCAGATGACTTGGGAGGAGCAAATTAAGAACTCCTGGGAGAAAAGGCAGGAGATCATCATGCCGGCTTTCCATATTGCAGCGGCTTTTCTGCTCTCTCCTGCAGGGTGTGAGACCGATGCCACTGCATTTCCCTTTGTTGTGACTGTATTCACTGTGAACACCTTTTGGAGAATGGATATAGCCCCAAACCCAGACACTTTTACTTTCTAATTGCCTTAATTTTTACCAATGTTAAGTGTCAGAAGTGTGACAAGTACCTTCACGGCACTGGGGGACGTTGCTCAGATGGTTAATGTGGACCAAAAGAATGAGAAAGAAGCCAGCTGGCCCCTCTCAGAGTTAATTTAATCTAATTAATAATCCACTGTGCTGAGGAGTGACTCAGGTGTTGGGGGCAAATTTTGGGGAGTAGCGAGGAGAGGCGGGTGTAACTAAGGGGAATAACCTCTTATCACTGTCTGGTTTTTCCATCTGCAGGCTATGTGGTATGGTGGTGATTCTCTCTTACCCAGAGTTACAGTCTATGTTTTCTTCCTTCCTGGGCTGTGATTTTTTTGGCCATCTTGTTCCTGATAGCTTGATGTAATCTGTTTTTAGGTTTGGTTGTGATTTGTTTTCCCCTTCTTACTCTGGTCTGTGACATCTGGGTTTGGGGAGTTCCTTTAGCTCCCTTTAAGCCCACTGTATCGAAGAGATTTGTCTGCAAGCTGAATTCTCTAGATGTTTCGCTCTATTCTCCCCTGCAATGTGTGTGCTTAAATCATCTTGTGTCTGTTTTGGTGGAAAACTGAGCTTGTTTCAGCGATTCGGGAACCGGTGATAATAAAACCTCTGGTGTGGCGTTGAATGTGACAGCGGCTTGCAATGCATTTCAACGTGAATTCTGATGATTTGTAGCAAAAGGTGCATGTTCTGGCTGAAAGAACAGTAAAATTGATTAGTCTCTGTATGTGGATTTTCCCGAGAACGTGATTTGTGTATTCAGTGCTGCTGTAGTGCCTGCAGGTGCGTCTGTTTACCGAGCTGCAAATGCAATGCTGATAGAGGGATTTGGATTCATTTGGTGTAGCTAGCTCATAAAGTGGAACCGTAGACTTCTTCCTCGTATAATAGAGTTGGTTGGATTACAGAAATGAAGAACTCATCTATCAGTCTTGCTGGAGTGTTGGCTTTCTTAGCCTTTTCTCCTGGTGTTTCTGCACCTTAACACAAGCTCCCCGTGATGTCGGTAATCTAGGAGGAGTTCTGCCTCCCTGCCTGCCTGTAAAATAATGAGACCAGCCTAAAGTTGCATTGAATATTTCTGAAGTATTTTGAGCTCCAAGGTGACCTGGTGGCCCACGTCTTGTATCGGATGTCAAAAGGGGCATTTACCTAAAAGCAAGGTCTGTCAGGCTGATGATGGTTATGCTGCCCTGGAGAATTTAGTGCTTCAGTGCTGTTATTGCAAAACTGGCATGATGGTAATGTGTGATACCAGCTAAAAACCTTGGGCACAAGGTTTCTGCTTCTTACTTGCGTAAAGGCCTTGGCTGTAGTTTTACAAACTTAGGCTCATTAGGCTTTTTATTCATCCAGTTCTGGAGGGGATAGACAGGTTAATTCTGTTCCTAGATTCAACAGCCATTAGTCCAAAGCCTTTGAAATAGGCATAGCCTTGTACATGTATAGTCGCTGTTGTTGCGCAAAAGCACCTGCGAAGCAAAGGCGTCTGGAGACCCATTTGACGAGGAGGCATCCTCAGTTAATGTGTTGTGGAATTTGCTCCCAAGCATGACACTGCTTATCCTGCGAACATGTGACGGCAGTTTATGGTGTTGCTCTGCCTTGATGGCACTCCCGTTCCCGGCGGACAGACAGGCAGTGTTGTTTATCATCTGGAAGACTTGAAGGATGGGGAGAAGGAAAGCCTTTCTAAGGACACGTGTTCCCATGTGCAAGGCTTTATGTGGGTTGGTTATGAAGAGCATTAGGTGGGCTTAAATATACAGCTTAGTCTCAGCAGGGTCTTTTGGGGTTGGTTTTTTTTGATAGGGCTTCTGTAAGTACCTTGGCTTTGCTTGCTGGAGACCTCTGTAAATGGAATGCTTATTCAGAATCTTTAAAAAAGTTAATAAAATAAAAGCACCACCCTCTGAAGGAACTTTATTTTCTGAAGAGCTGAAGTGCTCAGCAGAGAGATGAGGAAGAGCAAGTCCCGCTAACACCTCCGGGGTTTCTGGTGCCACATCCTTTGTGGAAAGCCTGAGCAAAGCGTGGGGGTTTTGCCTCTGAGTCACTTGGCAGCGCAGCTGAAGCGGAGCGGGCAGACACCTCACTGGGACAGGGGTCTGACGGGGGAAGCTGTGTCAGCTCTGCCGCGTTCCTGCCGAATCAGCGCTCACGTGCCTTTATCTCTGCTGTGTTCCTGACGTGACCCTGTTAAGGGCAACGCTTGCTACCACATGAAATGGGTGAGAAGCTGTAAGGTTTAGCTTGGGTCAAACACTTGCTGAAGCATGTTGGATGTCCTCTGGTTTGTCTCGGCACTGGCAGCGCAAAGCCGGGAGTCTCCGGTGTCAGAGAAGCGGGACTAACTTGTCCGTGCTGTGAAAGGCAGCAACTGCAGCAATTACTTAGTAGATGTAAATCTTGGCACTGGGGTTACACAGACAGCTTGCAACATGAGGTGCACGGTAAGTAACGAATCAGGCTACTGGCCCATCTACTACCTTCTTGAGTGTTTTCTTCCCCCTTTCAGTAGAGGCAGCGGAAGCGCTCCCGGCCCACCGCACAGGCTGCCTGAGCACATCATGGAATCGTCTGGGTTGGAAGGGACCTTTAAGATCAAGTGCAACCACTAACCTAACGCTGCCAAAACCACCACTAAACCATGTTGCCCAGCACCACATCTACCAGTCTTTTAGATGCCTCCAGGGATGGTGATTTCACCACTTCCCTGGGCAGCCCGTTCCATGCTCGATAACCCTTTGAGTGAAGAAATTCTCCCTGGTATCCAACCTAAACCTCCCCCGGTTCAACTGGAGGCCGTTTCCTCTTCTCCTATCCCTTGTGACTAGGGAGAAGAGCCCGACCTCNCTTCGTGGACTGCGGTGAGCGGCCCGGGGGATGCGGAGGGAGAAGGGGGAGCGGAGCAGGCGGAGAGGGCCCGGTAAACCCGGCTCTTCCTTGCAGGCTCC
>VXBO01013207.1:872167-942435 GCA_013400135.1 Rhinoptilus africanus
CACCCCCGCTCCCCTACAGCTACGCTGCCGCTGGGCGCTGGACTGTCTGGGGCACGCAGTGGTGGGGCTGGGCCAGGGCCACGTAGCCCGGCAAGCAATGGCAGCGGTAGGAGCCCTCTGTGTTCTCACAGGTGCCGCCCCGGCACAGGGGCTCGGGGCCGCCCACCTCCTCGCATTCGTTGATGTCTGCAAGGAGGAGAAGGACAGGACGGGGGTGNTCCAGCCTTGGAAAATGCCCTTTCCTGATCAGACAAGGTCGAGGAGGCAGATGATGGTGGCCCTGAGAGGCTGATTATCACCTCTAGGAGCAGAACACAGAGGGACCTCGCGCTGTGCAAACAAGGGCTTGTTTTATTAACCTGCAAACTGTGCCAAAGGGCTCCCTCGGCCGGCTCGCCACTGGGCTAAAACGTGCAGCTGCCCTGCTGCAACGGGTCTTCTCTGCTCAGTGCACTTCCCTGGACACCCTGCCTGAGCTACCCCGATTTGTGGTGGGGCCACCAGCTGGGCAGAGCATCCTTGTGCACCCCAGAGCCTTTGTTTGCACCCGCAGGACCTCCAGAGCCCAAATCCTCACCTGTCAAGGCAGGTCCGAGCCCTCTGACCACAAACTCCATCCTCACTCCCCCACAGATCGGCAGGGAGCAGGAGTGGGGAGCAGCCGATGGGTTCAGATGGCCACCCAAGGGAGAGCGAAGGCCCCAGCAGTGACCAATGGATCCCACAAGCATTGAAGAGCTTTGCCACCCTGGGGACCTCAAGTTATCCCTAGCACAGATGGAGGGGGCCATCTGGCAAAGAAAGGGAAGTGCAACCCCAGAGAGGGAAGCCGGAAGCAAAAACTCCAGGTGCGGTAGGGGGAAGCACAGCAGGCATGGGAGGAAGAAGGAGGAGAAGGGAAACACGAGATGAGAGAGCTTGAGGAACAAGGCAGCCTTCATACATAGCCAAAGCGATGGTTGAACAGGCACTGCAGACTGGGGCTAAACCTCAGGACCAGAACCTTGCCGTGGAAGGGATGGGCTTGCTCAGGAGCCCAAGGAGGAGATGTTAAGCAGCACATCAAGGAAAATGTGCTCGGCAGCCTGGGAAGCCCAGGGAGGCAGTCTTGCTGGGGGCTCCAGGGAAAGGTGAAAGCAGGAAAAGCAGACCTTCCACCAAATCGAGAGGAGAAGTAAACCAAGGCTACTTTAGCCCAAAAGCACCCGAAAACCAGAAGCGGTAGAGTCCCACTAGCAGTGCACACCAGGCTCTGGAGCCTGCCCACTCAGGCAGCGGTGGGGGCAGGCAGCCCACCCGGCAGGACAAGGACAAGCTTGTTCCCACAGGCAGGCAAGAGGGGAAGCAGCGCAGCAGCTGCAGGAGTACCCTAAAGGCATCAAGTCAGCGAGGTAAAAACACGGGAATGACTGAGCACCACATAAGAGAACTGAAGGGGAAAAAAATCGAGACAGGCTGTAGTGTACAATGAGTGCTAGTTAGTCCAGGATGCGAAAGGCAACAAACAAAGGCTCCATAAATACGTTAGCAGGAAACAATGGGGAATGTCCGTCTGGTCCTTATCGGCAGAGGAAACAAAAGCCAGCTGAGCTGGCTGGAGTAGCTAACGTGGGCCCTGTTCCAGCCATCATAAAAATGCTCGTGGTGATCAGACAGGGCGCAGACCATGTTTGACGTGTTTAAACGAGGGTGCAGGAGCACAGGGAGGGAAAGGCCATGCTGTGATGAAGAGGTTCGACACTTGGATAGATAAAGTAGCAACAGCCAGACTGCTAAAGGCTTGCTGCAACTCATCGTCACATACTCAATGCTCCTGCAGCCCCTGAAAAGTTGTCAGTTCTCTCTGAGATGGAGGATAAAGGAGGTCTCAGAGAGGAGGAAGGATAAATCTGGTAACTATCTTCAAAAACAGAGAAGGGTGAATCCAGAACTACAGACTACTCACCCCCATTCCCTTAAGCAGGCCAGGTTTGTGAGTGATTAGGTGATAACCCTCTAAAGCACATCAGGGTCATTAAATAGCTGGTGCAGCTCTGTTAAGGCCTGATTACGTTAAGCCAATCTGGTTCCCTTCGCTGACCTGGCAACTGGTGTGTCAGATAAGGGAGAAGCGGTGGGTATGATGTGCCTTGGCCACGGCGCGGATTTCAACACTCTCTCACATGACACACTCAAGCCGACTGAGAAAAGACGGTCTAGATGAAACCGCAGCAATTGCACAACAGGCTGCAAAGCTGCACTCCAAAGATAATTAGCAATACCTGGCTGTTACAATAACAGCCACTTAGAGCATAGCCTGTCCTCACTCCTATTCCATTCAATGTTGTCATTAAGGTGGACAAAAGAAGAATTCCCATGATTATGAAACGTTTGTGTGCGATGCCAGCACTCGGACTGCTGGAGGTGTGTGTGTGTTCAGACTCATTCTGAGCAAGCAGAGAAGGGGTCCAAAATCAACCAGACAACATTCACTGAGGGCAAGCGCAAAGCACAGTGGCCAAGGCACGGGAAACTGAGTGCACAAATGCAGAAGGAGGAATAACAGCTCAGGCAGCCATGTGGGGAGGCAGAGACCAGGGGGGCTCTGTATGGAGAAGCTGCATGATTGTGTCACACGGTAAGGATGCTGGGAGCTGGAGTTAGTGCCGTGCCTAAGGAAGGAGGGGCTTCATCTGCTGTTGAGTGCCCAGGGCCTCAGCTGGCCCGGGGAGCTGCACTGTGAGAAGGATGGAGACATGGCATAGGGATGCAGAGAGAAGCTTTAGAGACTGTGTCTCAGAGGGCAGGGCAGAAAGTGAGGACTTTCACCAGAGCAGAGGTGAATGTAGGGGAAACTATGCAGGGAGAGAGCAACAGTGGCTGGTGATGTACAAGAGCGTTGTGCGAAGAATGGGGCGATCGGCTGCCCCCTGCCATGCCCTGAGGCGCCCTGATGTAGCTGCCAGCAGAAAGCGGCAGGCTGCACCTCCAGGATGGTCCTCCNAGCTGGAAGCCGTCGAAGCAGTCGCAGGTGTAGCCCTCCCGCACACGCACGCAGCGCCCGTTCTCGCAGCCGTCGAGGATGCCGCACTCCTCAGCCTGCAGCCCCTCGAAGCCCTCGTAGAGGCCTGGGAGGTGAAAAGACGGTGTCAGAGCAGGGTGACCCTCTGTCCAGCTGCCGAGGGGACATCGGGCACAGTGTCTGTGGGGCCAGGAGCGACTCAGAGCAGCCAGGAACAGAGCTTGCTCCAAGCCTGAAGCAATCTGGCCAGGGAGGGAGCTGCCACGCAGTCCCAATGGACTACCTGAGTGGGAACGTACATCTTTGTGTCTCCCAGTACTCACCAGTTTGGCTGGGCAGGTAGCGGGGCGAGGACCGCCCTGGGCCATGGTGTAGAGGGCTGCCACGAAACTCGCCGATGGGTTCCCTCCGAGGGAAACCAGAATCGGAGTTTCCGTACTCAGACTCCAGGTAATTGTAGTAGGGGCCTATATCTGGGCTGGGAAGGCCATAGTGGGGGTCCTCCAAGCCTGGTCCATACTCATACCTAGGTCTTTCTCGGAGCTCAGCCCCTCTCTCACTGTCTTCACTGGCCCCATTACACAGGAAAGCAAAATCAGCTGGAAATGGCGAGAGAAAAGGAAGGGTCAGTGCATCCTGACCCAAGAGAAGTAGGTCTGCTACAGCCAGGGAGGGCGCATCCACACCGGGCCAGCTCGGCCAGGTCTGCGTTCAGTGGCCTCCAAAGCTGCAGCTCTGTAGTTTGCTGATGGCACCCCGTCTTCGAGAAGACCAGCTCCTGTCCGGGGCCAGCAAGCCCTAGAGCAGTGATAATCCCAAAGCCCAGCGTGCTCCCATGCCGGGCTACCACTGCCTCACCTCTCCTAAGCTAAGTGGGAGCAGCAGGATGCACAGAGGGGCTCTCCCCTCAGTCACCTCGGACTCATTGCAAACCAGTTTCAGGTACATCCTACCCTCTGGTGGAGCTCAACTCCGGAGAAGTGGAGGGTTCACCAACTCCTTTGTCTGGCTTTGGGAACGCAGACAAGAGGAGCCCTCACTGCAGCCGTATGCAGCCAACTCTGCCCGGCACGACCAGCAGCAGCCCAGCCCGTCCCCGCCGCTGCCGGTGGGATGCTGGCCCATGCTGGCCCACTCACCAGAGGACCTGTGTGGACAGAGTGCGCAGTTCTGTCCCCAGGCTTCGCCGAGCCGGCAGCAGCACTCGGTGTACGTGGTCTGCTCGCCATGCAGCAGGTCCTGGCAGATGTAGTCGGCAACGGTCTGCCAGCAGACATCCAGGTGGATTTCGTACTCCTCCAAGGCATCTGTGAGTGCCATGAGCAAAGGATGCCATAAAAATGACCCAGAAGAGTGCCATCCCCTTTGTACCAAGAGGGATGACAGTGTGGCCCAGCTCCTCTTCCCCTGCCCTGGCACCCCTCAGCCCGGCACTGAGCCCCCACCCGCTGCTCCCTCCCGGGAGACCCAGCTGCGGGGTGGGATACGCAGGGTGAGGATGTGCTGCAGCGGGGGCTCGGGCTCACCTGCCCTGCTGGAGAGGTTCACACACCGGTTGCCAGTGGCATCCAGCACGAGAGGGAGGCTGCAGAAGCAGTGGTAGGAGCCGTCCGTGTTGAGACACTCGCCGTTGATGCAGTACACTTCATTCTGACACTCGTCCTGGTCTGCCCACGCACAAGGACAGAGCAATGTTTCAGGCTGGCAGACATGGGCAATGAGACCCTTTGCCTGCCACCTCCTCTTTCGTTCCCCGGGAGGGTCCCAGGAAACCTGTCACCCGGAGCTGGCCCTGTGGCATGGGCAGCAGGGATAACTCTGGGTGCAGCAGCACTGCTGTCTCCCTGCAGACGGTGAGAGCCCCCGCTGCTCTTTGAGACCATCTTACCAACACACTCAAGCTTGCTGGAGTCATAGAAGTAGCCTGTACGGCAGAAGCACTTGTAGCCCGGCACTGTGTTCAAACACTGTCCATTGCGGCAGAACTCAGAGCCAAATATGTCACACTCATCCATGTCTGAGGGAGATATGGAGGGAGGGAGGGAGAGAGAGAGAATCTCAGGGAGCAGCAAAGCCATAAAAGCAGGGCAGGCTGAGTGCTGTGCCCCTAGAAAGCCAGCATGGCACCTTGGCCTGGACTGGTAGCTCCCAGAGTGAGCCCCCCGCCTTTCCCACCGTCCACCTGCCCCCTGGGAACAGACAGGGAAGAAGCCACAGGCAGAGCAGGAGGAGGGATGACAGGGAACAGGATACTTTCACAAATAGGAAATTCATGTGTGTTTCTGGCAGGTTGAGAACACAGTCCCCTGAAGGCGAAGCAAAGTCTGAGCTAGCCAGCCACTGGGATGTCTATCTGTAACCAGAAGGGTTGTGTCTTACTGGACCCCATTCCTGGTTCAATAGGGGCATGGGAGGTTTGCACCGAGGAAAGAGTCACTGCCAGCAGTGAGGCAGGACTGGAGGAAAGGGCACTTCCAGCTCGGTGACACTGGCAATCTGTGATTTCTCTGGACAGAGGAAAGCACAGCAGGATGTTAGCTTCCCCCACCACAGCCCCAGGCAGATATTTCTATGGATGCATCTCCATGCAGGGCTTTGCACAGCACCCTCTCTACTCCCCCCGGAAGAAGTGAGAGAAAATGGTGCTAGTACCTGTGAAAGAGATTTTTCCTGAGAGCAGATCTTCCTGGGGAACATAGCCCTTCCCGAGAGGGCAGATCTCTTGGTACTCCACTGGCCAGGGGGCAGATGCCAAGGGGAGATGGGAAGAAAAGAAACAGCTCGTTAGTGCGGCCAAGGTGGAGCTGGTGGGCAGAGCACTGTCCTTGCCTGGTGCGGTGGGTCCACAGTCCTACCTGTGCCCGGGATGGGGCAGGGGTAAGTCTCACAGTTGTCACCCCAGGCTGCCCCCACAGTACAGCAGCACTCCTCCTTGGTGATGTTCTTGGCCAGGACGCTGTCACACAGGCGAACGTCACTGATGTGGTAGTAGCACTGCTTGCGCTCTGCGCTGTCAGAGAGGTGGGCTGCGTGTGTCTCAGGGCCCTCTAGAAGACAGCAGGGCAGGGACGGGATGGGGTCCTTGGCACCCCAACGCAGCATCCCACACCTAGGAGGTCCCAGAGCACATCCATCACCGGCAGCGTGGCCTTCCCAGGTCCCTACTTTCAGGCTCCTCAGCTCTCCTGAGATGAAAGCTTGCCCATGCCTGAGTGGGCTTGTACAGTCCTGGCAACCCCTCAGCTTTATCTCACCCCAGCCAGGACTGCCATGCTCCTGCTTTAGCTGCCACCCATGCTTCTGTCCCAGCTGCCTACTCACCAATGGCTGCTCGGGGCTGGCACTGCCCCGTCTCTGTGTCGTACTCCTCGTGGTCGCTGGGGCAGAGGCAGAGGAAGGATCCCTCCACATTCTCGCAGAGCGCAGTCCCACACACGGCGACCATCAGCTCGCACTCATTCACATCTGCAAAGCAAGAGGCAGCGGTGGCAGACGGAGCCCTTCTGCATGGGCAGCCTGCAGCATGGGGTCACCCTTCAGCAGGGAGACGGAAGCTGCCAGGGACGAGCTGAGAGACCCTCCTTTGCAGTCCCAAGGATCTACTGTGCTAAGGGGAGGGGTTCTGTCTCCATGACCTGCCCTGTCCGTGCCTGGGATTCTCCATTCATGGATGCAAGTCCCCATCCATGCCCGAGGAGCCATCACACAGCGGGGACAGAAGCCTGGCATTGCTGATGGCTCTCCCATCAGCCAGTGAGACTGGCAGAGCAATTGTGGGAGACTCACCAACGCAGTAGTGCCCGGAGGGCGAGCTCTCATAGCCACGGTCGCAGAGGCAGCGGAAGGAGCCGTCTGAGTTCTCGCAGAAGCCGTGGCTCCCACACAGCGTCTCGTTGGCGCACTCATCTATGTCTGCAGCACAGCAGAGAGCGGGAATTGCCCCAGACCCCACCTCTCCCAATCGCCTCCCCCTTCTGCTCTGACCCCAAGACCCAGGGATGGGGCAAGCATTCCCTTGATGTGAGGGACTGGGACTGGCTGCCCCGCTCACTCCCCTGCTATGAATGTGTGTGTTAATCGAAGCTTCCTGCAACATCCAGAACTGCAGAGAGGCCACGTGGACAGAGTGACAGGAGCTGGGTGGGAATGAGAAATGGATAGGAAGTGTGGGAGGAGGATGGCAGGGGAGACTGAGGATAGCACAGGTCCCTGCAGAAGCGTAGAGGGACACAGAGCCTCCAGACTCATTGGCAGGAGATACAAGGGTGCAGCTGAAGTGTGTGGGGCAAGTGCAGACAGATTTAGGATGATACCCTCCTGCACCATTCCTCTTGACCTAGTCCTTCTCCAACTGCCATAGTGCCAGGGAGTAATCTCTGCCTTGCCCCAGCCTGGTGGGCTTGGAGAATGACAACTGGGTCCTCTGCCTATGGAGAGCAGGTTTACAGCCCTGCAAGCTCCATCCTGCTCCCCTCCTACCACTGCACAAGGCAAATTTATTTCCCCGGAGTAGGCAGAGCAGCTGCGTGCCCACAGCCCACTGCTCCCAAGGTCAGGAGCAGCTCCGCATGCTAAGTCTGAGTCCTAGCACAGCCCAGAGCCCAGCGGCTGGCAGCAGCTCCTCCTTGCTGCAGCCTCCCCTGAGCCAGGGGCAGCCTCAAAAACTGCAGAAGCACCTTTGCTCTTTCCTCTTTACTGAGGGTCCTCACTTTGGAGCCTGAACTCCAAACCCTGACTCCCCAGCCCAGCACACAGTGGTACCAGCCCTGCCAGGCAGGTGACCGGCACAGGCAGCAGCCCCAGCAAGCACAGCTTACAAGGGAGCTGCGGTCCAGCCCCAAGCCTGGAATGGCTGTAACCTGCCCGGGACCCTCCCCGAGCGGAAAGCAGCACAATGCGGTGTCTGTTCCAGATGCCAGGAAGAGAGAAGTCTAGACACAAGCAGGCAGCTCAGCCAAGAAAACAAACTCTCAGCATTATCTGCCTCTCCACCAGCCACATGCTTCCTCCTCCTCCTCCTTCTCCCCCGCGCCCCTGGCAGACACTTCCCACAGCCACCCTGTCCCTGCCAGGAGGAGGGACAGGGACACCCGGGGCCGTACTCACCGATGCAGTCGCCCAAGGGGGTCCAGTGGAAGCCGGGCTGGCAGCCCATGATACAACGGTATGAGCCCAGGCTGTTCTGGCACCGCCACGTGCCGCAGATGGCATCCCCGTACTCTTTACACTCATCCACATCTGCAGGGAGGAGGGAAAAGGAATGAGGATGGTCAGATGGGGACCCTGCTTGCTCTACTGCAGCACCTGGGTCAAGTTCAGTTGGCTAGAGACCCTGAGCCTTTGCTAGGCCTGCTTACAAGTCATCAGCAGCTTTGGGTGCTGGGAGCAGAACTGCCCTCCCCCCTGCACTGGCTGCATCCGTCCCCCCAGACCCTAGGGGGCTGATCTCCCCAGTGATGAGCTCTCACCCACGCAGTCATCAGTCTCCTGGGAGTGTTTGAACCCATTTTCACACAGACACCTGTAGGAGCCTTCTGTGTTCAGGCACTGGCCTTGCGAGCACCGGGACGTGTCTGCGCATTCATCCACATCTGCAAAATCAGGCCAAAATCGTTAGCCTGGACCTCAGAGCAGGGGAGGCAGCAAAGGGCAGGTCCCGAGGTGTGTCCCTGCCATCCTCCAGCTCACCTTGGCAGCTGACTCCACCAGCCGTATTCGAGAACCCAGGAGCACAAATGCAGAAGTAGGATCCGTGACTGTTGAGACACTCGCCATTGGGGCTGCAGATCTCGCTGTTCAGGCACTCGTTCACATCTGCAGAGGGAGCAGAGTCAGGGCCATGCACCCATCTCTGGGGGACATCCTTCACCTAAGCCACATGGATTCCCTCTCCCCATTCTCTTACAGGCAGCCCTTGCAGGGCTCCTGGGCCCTGGTTTTCCTGCCATGGAGACAGAGATCTTCCCTGTCCATGGTTATCCTGCAGATGGCTACAACCTTATGGGTGTGCCACGCATGGTGGCAACACCTGCCTTAGCACTGGCAACTTTCCTGCCAACAAAGAAGGAGGATCTATAGGGAGACTGTATGTCCTGGATCCACAGGGCTGAAGGGATGGGGTTCATACCTTCGCACGCGGTGCCGTTGATGAGCTCGAAGCCAACCTGGCAGTGGCACTCGTAGGAGCCCAGGGTGTTCCTGCACTCTCCTCCCAGGCACTGAACAGCAGGGTCCTCACACTCATCCATATCTGCCAAGCAGAAGGGCACAGCACGGTGAGGCCCCAGCTCTTGCTGCCGCTGGAGAAGATCCCCACCCAGAGAAGCCACCACCCAGCTGCAAGGTGGGTTTGAGCTGCCCTCCCAGACCATCCTGTCACGGTGAGATGAGGGCAGAGACTCCCTGTTACTGGGGTGGGAGGAGTCAGCCCAGACCCTTCACCCCCCTCCATCGTAGGGACCAGAATAAACTGGATCCCAGCACCAAGTCAGCAGTGCCCAGTGACAGGACCAGAGGCAATGGGTACAAACTAAAACACAGGAGGTCTCCAGGAAACAGTTTTTTACTGTGACGACTGCTGAGCACTGGCACAAATTGCCCAAACAGGTTGTGGAGTCTCCCTCCTTGGAGATATTCAAAAGACATCTGGGCATGGTCCTGGGCAACCTGCTCTAAGGTGGCCCTGCTTGAGCAGGAGGGTTGGACAAGATGATCTCCAGAGGTCCCTTCCAACCTTGGCCATTCTGTGACTCTGCGCACAGGGATACTGCTAACCCCAGTGTCCCAGGGAGCTCTGCACTGGGTACCAGAACCACGCGTCCAGCGCAGCGCCACAGTCGCTGACAAACTGCAAACATCAGGATAGTATCCCAGCACCAGCCATGCCTTCTGTGGCTCTGCTTTCCTACCTGCCAGACTTGCCTACAATGTCCTTCTCCTGGCAAAGCTGGCTGGGGCCCTACACCAGTTCTTACCCAGCTCCGAAACTCCCCACAAACCCTCTCCCACCCAACTCCCCCAGGCCTTGGCCTTGGTACTCTGAGGGTTTTGCTGACCGCAGAGGAGAGAATAGTGCCTTCCCTCTAACCTGGGGCTGCAGCATGCCAGCAGGCTGCTGTTGCCCGCAGTTGCCTGCAGGCCGGTGAGGTAGGGGGAAGCACTGGAGGATGCTGCTAATCAGAAGGATGGGCTGGTGTGCAGGCAGCAGAAGGCATGCTAGTGGAGAAGGTCCTGCTGCACTCTTCTCCCCTGCCAAGAGCTAAAGCCCTGTGACTGGCAGCTCCTGGGGACAAGGCAGGGACCTTCTCTTCCCCTTCGCAGAGCACTTGAGCAGGACACAGGCATAAATGAGCATTGATCCCAACTGCCTTGGGGCAGGATTCCCAGCTGTTCAGCCTCAAAGGGTTGCAAGTAGCAAAATTCTTGCCTCCTTCTGGACATGAACCATAACCTAGTTTATTTATCACAAAACTATCACGAAACCCTTATCATTTTTCAAATATGAAACGCAGATCTACAGACAAGGCCACCAGCCAAGGCAGGGAAGAACGTGCCATTCTGCCATCAGGTCAGTGTGACCCAAACAGTATCAAACGCTGATAAGGTGCCCTCAAGACACAGCTGAGGCAAGGTGGCTGAGAAGGGGCTCACACGGAGTCTTGGGAAAGGGGAAGAGCAGATGGAAGTCAACAAATCATGGTTCTTCCATTGTACTCAAAAATCAGATGGAAAATAAGCTCATTTCAAGCTGGCTTTCTCAGACACCAAAACAGAGGAGAGAGGGAGGAAAGCCTCCCTCTCCTCCCCCACTGGAGGCCCCCACACAGGGGGGTCTTCTGAGAGTCACAACATAGGCAAGATCTTCTGTTTGCCAGCTTTGTGCAGGCTGCAGAGCTCTGCAGTGCTCCAGAGAAATACGCAGCACAGGCCAATCTTCAAATACCTTTCCCAGCTCTGCCCCCTCCCTTCCCTTGCCCCAAACAGGGAATTTGCCATCTCAAGCCACCTCAAGCCCAGGACGTCCTCTGGGGGCAGCCGCCAGGGAGGGAGTTTCCCTGGGCAGGCTGCCTGTGAGGCTGGGACAGGGCACCCTCCTGTCTGAGTTAAACAACCAACACAGACCCACCCTGGTGTTAACTCTCTGCCATGCATACGTGGCACAGCAGAGCCCTTGAACCACTCTCTCCTTTTTAGACATGTCCAAGTTACACTAAGGGCTGGGGATGAAAGAGGACCTCTGGGTGCCCACAGTCTCCCCACTGGCTGTGGACCCAAAGGTTCTCCCTCTGTTGAGGACCTACAGTTGGGGCACATGCTTCCAGACACACAGTTCTGAACTAAACCACACACGGCTCCTCTCTGCCCATGTTTCCAGGCCTCCTGTACTCCTCTGGCCTTTGTCAGCACCCTCCAGGTCACCATTAGTCCAGGAGTCTCATCAGTGAGTCCTTGCCTCCCATCCCTTTCCTGGGTGAGGAAGATCACCTTCCTGCTGCTCTAGTTGACATCTCCTTGCAGTCCCTCCCTCCGCTATCTGCTGATTGGAGAGCTAAAGAGCTGGAGAAGGATCCTGAGGCTAAGAAGTCCCTGGGCCCCACCAATAATCCAGCTGTGGCAATGTCTCTTCCTTCATTCCCTCCAGCACCCGATCCTCTGTCCCATGGAAGCGTTACCTTCACACATGCTGCCATCTCTGGACACGGTGTAGCCGGTGTCACAAGCCATGCAGGAGTAGGAGCCCTCGGTGTTGAGGCAGAGTCCAGAGGGACAGGCGCCTGGGGCAGTGCACTCGTTGATGTCTGCATAGGCACACAAGGGAGAGCAGGATGAGTGGGAAGGATGCAGAGGAACCATGCCCAGAGGCAGACGTGTTAAGGGAACCAGCCAACACGGTGGCCAGGACTTGGGCAGATCCAAGTGCTCAGGAAGAGCCCAGGGAAACATCTGAACAGGGTGAGTGACACTTCAAAGGGTCTGGACTCACGGCTCCCTGATACCTTGGCAGCTCTTCCCATCAGGTGCCATCTCGTAGCCCCGGTAGCAGGAACAGCGGAAAGAGCCGTCCAGGTTGATGCACCGCCCATGAGTACATGTCCCCTCCGCAAGACACTCGTCCATGTCTGCATGACACAGCAAAGAGCACTATGGAATAGGAGGGTGCTCAGGGCCTTCCCTGCCACCCAAATTGCGAGGGCACTGTGCCCTGGCCACACAGGCTGGCTGCCCACAGGAGGAGCATGCTGCCCGTGACCCTGCTCCTTCTGAGGCTTGCAGGGAGCACTGCCGCGGGGGGCGTGGGTGCCAGCCAGAGACAGCCCACGTTCCTCACCAATACATCTCCCATTCCTGGGCTGGTAGCCATCCCCACAGCTGACACACTTGTAGGAGCCTAGCGTATTGACACACTTCCCACGGGGGCAAGGGCTGGGATCCACACACTCGTTGATATCTGCCAAGAAACACACTCCTTTCAGGCTCCCAAAGGCGAATAGTGCAGCCTTCTCCAGGATGTCCCTTCCAGCTGGATCCTCAAAGTTGCCCTCTGGGGGACAGCAATGCCCAAGAGGAGGTGAGATGAGCTTTCCAGGGCTTGGGCAACACTTCTTATAGTCCCATTTATCACTCAGGATCCTACACCCACACCCGAGGGCTGACATAATCCAGCAGCAAAACCCGCTGCCGCAGGATGTTGCCAAGGCCAGGAATGTGCATGGGCAGAGAAAGGGATCAGAGAACATCTGTGCAGGGCTGTTTCATCAGGGACTTTCATAACTATGATTAGGATGCAGCCTCCAGCTCAGGAAGTCCTTAAGGCAAGTGCTTTCTGGAGGCCAGGCGGGGGAGAGCAGCATTCTGTGCATGCCCTGCTTCCCGTACTGCCTCCTAAAATAGTCTCCAACTCTCTGTTGTAGATGAGCTACCGACAAAGAGGGATCTTTGATCAGGCACATCGTATGTTTACAAGGTCGAATACTCTGAAGGGCCCAGGTCATGCCACACGAGCGGGATGCTGTGGGGACAGGTGTCCTGAGTTTCTGCAGCCTGCTCTCCCTGGACTCCACTTGCCAGCACGAGGGTCTGCTGACAGACTCAAGCTGGCATGAAAACGCATGGGCACCTCCTCCCAGAATAGGTCTGGTCATAGGGGATCTCCCTGGGGAGGTGGGGGAGGATCTCAGGAGAACTCCCCTCTCCCCACCCAGGAAAGCCTGTCCCTCCTGCAGCAGAGGACAGGCTGCCCCCAAGGGGAGACACAGGGCAGATAAACAGGGAGGGTCTCCTCCCTTTCAGGAGGATACATGGAGTGGTGAGAAAAGGAGGTGTTCAGCCCTGCACAGGGTGAGTTGGAGGACCGGGGGAACAGGGATTAGAAAGCTTCACCTTCACACTGTCCTCTGGGGCCCATGGCAAAGCCCTCCTTGCACTCGCAGCGGTAGGAGCCGGGAGTGTTGATGCATCGCTGTCCCCGGCAAGTAGAGGGCTGTTCACACTCATCTCGATCTGGCAACACACAGGGAGACAGTCTTGGAGTCTTCCCCCTCCAGTATGGGGAAAGCAGGGTGCAGGAGAGGAGCAGCCCCACCTGCAGCAGGCTCTGCCTAGGGGACCCATGCCACAGCTCTCCTCCATCCCCCATCTGTTCCTGCACCCCCCTTGCCATGAAGCAATGATCAGGGCTGGCATTATAGATCTCCACGGGCCAAGGTCCTGCTCCTGAGCGAGCAGGAGAGGGTGATCCCCATGGATCAGGCTGTCCATGGGCAGGCCTGCAGAGAGGGAGGGTGTGCAGGGGTGTGTGCGCTGGTGCAGGTCTGTGTACACATGCGTGAGAGAGCGTGAGGGCGGGAGGCTGGGGGGACCCTGGGGAGGTGGCAGCCCTGTGCCAGGAGGACACCACTTACCCTGACAACTCTGCTTGCCCTCCGAGACAGCCAGCGTGTACCCAGAGTAGCAGCGGCACAAATAGGAGCCCACGCTGTTGATGCAGCGACCTTTTCCAGCACAAGGATCTTTCAGGCACTCATCTTCATCTGTGCCCAGGAAAGGAAGGAAACCAGGCAGTTGCCACAGCAGCCTCTTGTGCCAGCCCCCTACCACCCCTGCCAGCCTCATGGTGCAGCGGGTGAGCAGGGGCTCAGCAGACCTGCCAGAAAACCTTCCCCCAGGAACCTGGAGGACCAAATGGTCCATGGAGGCCCAGCAGGCAGAGAAGGTGACAACCTACCAATGCAGTGGAGGTGGCTGGGGTCCAGCGTGTAGCCGGGGTGGCACACACAGCTGTATCCCTCCGAGGTGAGCACGCAAGCGCCAGCTCCACAGGAGCGGGGTGAAGAGGCACAGCTGCTGACCCCTGGGAGGAGAGAGAACAGGGTTGGGGGCAGCAGTCCAGGATCTGCCTTGTTGCCCTAGCACCATGCTAGGGAGGCTGCTTTTTTCCTTGGGGAGAGATGGAGCAGGCTCAGCTTGCTACTCCACGTCTTCAGGCAGCCAGTGCCCATAGGGATGCAAGGAAGACATTGCAGACCCTGCCACCTCCTCCAGCCTGAGCCCAGCTGGGACGCCCCAGTCCCACACACTGCCACCAAAGGGTGGTGAGGAAGCCGACTGGCCCCACGTCCTGGAGGAGGGCTGTTGGCAGAGCCTGGCACCCGCGAGGGGGCTCCTTTTGGGGTGAGAGCAGGGATCCCCCCCCGCCACTGCCCTGCTAAGCAGGGCACAGGCAGCAGTGGGGGGGCAGTGGGGCACTGCACGCCCCTCGGCACTGAGCCGGCTGGGGGGGGCCAGCCCAACCCCAAACAAAAGGCTATTGAGGAAGACGCATTCCTCAGCAAGGTGCCTCCGCCAGGCCTGCTCCCCAAGGTGCTCCAGCCCCCGGCGGAGGGCAGGGGCCGCGCTCCCAGACACTTGAGCAACCCTGGAACAAGAGCGTCCTTGTTTCCGGCGCAGTAAACAAGCCGGCCCGGGAGCCACATGCCTCCCCTCACGCTCCCACTTCCCGATGAGTCAGCTCGCGCCGCGGGGGGAACAGGGCCAAAGCCACCGGAGCGGGCGCGTGATCCCCCTCGGCCAGCAGCCACCACTCCACTGTGCAAGCGAGCTGCAGGGGGGGAAAGATACGGGGGGGGCAAACACTTTGCTCTCCATCTGGGATCACTCTCGTGCCCCACCATGGCCAGCCGGCTTTTCCCTGGCTGGCAGCAGACAGGGCCAGGCTGGGATGACGCCCCATGTTGGTAGGGCAGGAACTTTTCTTCGGGAAGTTGTGGGGCAGATAAGCAGGCTGGGGAAGGGAGAGAGCCCCTGGGCAGAGCTTAGGGCAAAATTTCCCCATAGCACCAGGGAGGGAGAGGAGGGAAGTCCCCGAGAGCAGTGGACACACACCTGAGCCCTGCGGTGGCATCTGTGTTGGAGCAGCAGCATCCCAGGTGCTGGTGTGGCCAGGCTGGGGAGGACCATGCCAGGACTCCTCTTCCTCTGCTGAGGAAGAAGAAAGGTGAGGTCCAGCCCCTGATGCCCGGCAGAGGCGCAGGCCCAAGGTTTACCTGTGCTGGGTGTCCCTGCACTGACAGCCCCAAGAGACCGTATGGGAATGGGCCACAGAGTGTCTGCGGCAACCTCATCATCTTGCCTCTTCCACCTTGCTGGAGAACCACCACCTCCCTGCATCCCTACAACCCCACATCAGCCACTGCAGTGTGGCAGCGGTCCTCTGTGCCACCCTGCAGCCAGCCCAGCCAGAAGCCCATCCGCCCAGCACTGGGGGCTGCTGTGCATAGGAAGCAGTTGCCAGCCGCCCGCTCTCCTCCCTCCTCAGTGCCCCATCCTCTTCCCCATGGCCACCCTGACCTCCTGCCAGCCAGGGACTCACCTCTGTGTGTGGCGGGCTCTGCGGTGGCATGAGCAGCACCCTGAGGGACAGAAACATAGGACTGCCTCTATCCACGTGCATGTAGCTGGGATGCAGCATCCCTGAGACATTTTCCCACCCACCTTCCAGCTCCTCCTGCTCCCTGAGACAATGTGCTGGGAGGAGAAACTGCCACGGCTGGGTACAGCTGGCATAGCCACGCTGTCTTGAGCCCATTGTCCAGAGCAAAACACAACTCCTCTCCATGCCCAGGGGCTACCTGCAGAGGGGCAGTAGCTGCATGCCATGTGTGTGTGCCAGGGCACTGCCACAGGGCAGGTGTCCCCACAAGGCAGGCAGGAAGAGCAGTCAGGCACAGTAAATACTGCCACAGCCACTGCTGGCTCTGGAGGGACGAGGAGAGCCACTGCTTCAACCTGTCTCAGAGTGCTACCTACTAGAAGGGTGCTTGGTGCTCAGCATTCTTTCTCAGCATCCCCTCCTGGCAAATCCATGGCTGACAACAGAGATGTCAGAGCAACACCTGGATCTCCGCTCTGAGGAACTTTTCGCAACGGATGAAGAAAACAGATAGCTGAGCAATCCAAGTCCCAGCCTAGCTTTACTTCAAATTTGGAAGCTTTGAGTCAAATTTCTGCCCTCATGTGTCCTTGGGCAAGTCACTTCATGTCTATGAAGCAGGACAATGGCAGTGCTGTCCTCCCCCTCAGAGGAGCTGCAAGTACATTTTGAGGGCTGGGCTGCTACAGCAAGGGGGCACAGGGATGATCAGGAGAGATATGGCCCAACCTCTCCTGACAGCAGGGATAAGAGACACACATTTTTCAAGTGAGACTCATAATAAAGAAGCCCGGCCCCAGGAGAGCCCAGCAGAGAATCAATCCCCAGGCTGCTCCTATTCAGGCAGTGTGAATTCACACAGCCAGTGTGGGAGACTCCCGCCTTGACTGCTGTCCCCGTGCCAACACAGCCGGCAAGCTGGCCTTAAACACGACACCGGGCTCTGCGAGAGGAGCGCTCCTCGAGCTCTCTGCAGTGGTTCCCCTTCCCCTGCTGCCCACAGCCAGGCCAGGCTGACAGCAGCCTGGGCTCCTACCCCGGCCCCAGCAAACGCCAGCTGGAGTCAAGGCTAACCATGATCTAGTGCAGCAGAGCTCCCAGCTCCTGCTGGTGTGAGCTAATGGCCTCTTAGCAAGAGCTGAGCAGGCACAAGGTACAATGCCTTCAGCCACGGCAGCTCAGCCAGGGTGGTTGGGTTTGCGGCTCGTACACTGTTCACTCTGGCAGCAGATACTTGCTCTCTTCTCTGCTCTCTCTGACCACATTTCACACCTCCCTGTCACCTATTTGTACGACATCCCCCTTCCTGCCCATCAAGCTACCACGGATGCACCCAGACAAGCCTTACTCACCTGCACAGCAGGAGAAACTTCACCTGGAAAGTGAAACAGTGCATGGTGAGCAGAGTCAAGACAGGCAGGCATCATCCTCAAACCCTGGATGCCCTGATTTCACCCCACCTCTAAGACACTGATGCTTAATCCCTCACGCTCTTCTTGCAAGAGCTCGTTCCCAGAGCCAACGCACCCAGGCTCCTCTCCTGGCATGGCACAGACCCCAGGAGCTTCCACTCCAGCAGGTGCTGGCACAAGCAGTCGGTCACACTTCCCTCCAGCTGGGCTGGACAAAAGCCCAAGGACTGCGGTGCCAGGGCTGCCACGCAGACCTGAGGTCCGGGTGGAGGCAGCCTGGCCAGCCAGCACCAACTGCAAAGCTGCAGTCGCAGGAGCCTGAAACACTCAACCTCCTCTCCAAAGGCTTGAAGACATGGTGTCTCATGCCCCAGGAACACTTGTAGGGCTGAAGAACACCTTGCATATTCATACAGATGTAGAAAGCCCTTATTGGCTAGAAGCCCATCCATGGGGGCATGGCAGGACCTGGGAATTTGCCCACCCTTACTAGGGGCCCAGATGGAGCAGCTTTAAGCAGTAGATCCCACACTACCCTCTCCTGCCGAGACACCAGGGTGGGGGAATGCCTCCAGAACACTTCCACGCAGGCTGCCCTGTAGTTGCTGTCTTCTTGCTGCCCAGTCCAATGTCCAGTTGCTGCTCTCCCCTTGCTCTTCCAAGCTGAGTGGCAGCTCTTCTGCCTCTGCCTTCCTCATCGACAGGCGGATATCAGAGCTGGAGTAGGTGTAGCCATGTCCTGCTGGGCAAATCTCCTTGAAGGCTTCTGTGAGGGAAAATCAAGTCAAAGCTTTAGAGGGCAGAGGCTGGAAGAAAAAGGCTGGTGCAGGAATCACCTGGCTTACCGCACCCAGACATGATGGTGGGACCAGTCTAAGAAGTGAAGATGGACAGGCATGTATGTGAATGCAGGTACCAGTTTCTCACATCTTATAATTTTCTGGAGATTTCTAAGGGTTAAATCCTTATAGAAACACATATGGGCTTCAGTGTGTGGATGCTTCGAGCAGAAGGAATCTGCTCACAGGGCAGGGTGGGTTTCTAACAGTCGCTGGCTGGTACTCCCAGACACCAAACATGAAATTCCTCTCCTGGGTCAGTACTGCTAGGAAGAGATCATGCCACAGGAAGGTCCAAGCTGAGAAAGGGAGCAGCTAAAAGCAAATCCCTGGTACATCGGCACTGAGGGCTTTGCACATCACTCACAATAACCTGCACAAATTACCTGAAGATTTTTCCCAGTCCTGAGGATTTTGGTGCTTTCTCCTCCACCCTACCCTGTGCTGAGATATGCCAAACTGACCCTCATGTGGCTTTCATCCCAGCAGAAGACGTACAAGAGACAAAAGGGCTCTCAAGCAAAGCCAGACACAGACATAGCTGCGCTCTCCCTCTGGTACAGAGTGGTTTCCTATCAGGGATTTCTCTGTCTTCCCAGTATTGTCCAGGTCTGCTCCCTGGGCTGCTGTACCCATCTCACAGGCCAGCATTTGCATCGCTCAGCTCTGGGTCCTGCTGTCATCTCCGTGCCAGCAAGTCCAGGGAAGCCCATGCCCCATTCTAACCAGAGCCCGCAAAGCCGAAGCAGGCACATCTCACCTGAGCCGGGCACGGGGCACTCCTCGCAATTCTTCCCCCAGCCCTTGCCGACGCGACTGCAGCAGCAGATCTGCTGGGTGATGCGATGGGAAAGGGGGAAGGAGCACACGCCTCCGGCTGCCGAGCGGTAACACAGCCCCTGCTCCATCGACACTGCTTTGTCCGCTGAAACACAACAGCAGGGTCAGTTCTGGAGGTCAAGCTCTACGCTCACCAGAGAGAGAAATGAGGACGCTCAGCCTCTCCCTGTTGGGCTCCTCTTTGCCCGTGCCTCCCAGCCTGTCCTGAGGGCTGCCCCATCCTCTCCCCAGAACAACCACTGGCCTTCAGCCATCAGGCCATTTCCCCAACAGTGCCAGCACCAACCAAATACAGCTCCCGTGGGAACTCTCAACCCAGGGGGCTGTATCCTCTGCTGCTGCACTGCAGGCACGTCCCCTTTGGGCTCCGCAGTGAACAGCAGCGAGGGCCATGAGAGGTCCCTGTAGAAGAATGATGGATGAAGGCGGCGTGAGGCATGGTGTCCCATCGTGCACACAAGTGCAGGAGAGCACAGCAGGCACTCAGCTGCACTTGCAAGAGGCGTGAAGCATGCTGCAGCCTCCACTCAGCCACAGCAGCCTGCTCAGGCCCCTTTCCCAAACCGAGGGGTTCCCTGGAGCACTTACAGATGCAATGGCTACGGGACGGGTCCAGCATGGTGCCAGGCTTGCAGGTGCAGCGGAAGCTGCCACGGGTGTTCAGGCACTCAGCATCTTTGCACAGACCCTGCATCAAGCACTCGTTGATATCTGTGGGGAGGAGAGAGCCCAGTGAGACGTGGGGAAGCCGAGGGTGAACTGAACTCCCTACCCAGTGTATTCCGTTCAGGTGCCACAGACTGAGGGGGTCTCAGCTGGGCTGGTGTCTGAGGCAAACTCTGCACGGAGCAGCATGGCGCGGACCTCCGTGGTGACAGCAGTCCTACATCTGCGGCACAGAGCTCACTTGCTGCAGCTGCAGGCATGGCTCGTGAATGACTGCTCTGCTCCTCAGTCCTCGTGGAAAACAGATGTAGCCCCTCCAAAGAGCTGCCCTGCCAGGGTCACTCTTACGACCGTCATGGTCATTGCTTGCAACCCTGCACTGGGAGGTCCTGTTCTCTCACCTGACTCCTGGTCCTGCTCACACGGAGCCATCATCTGTGGAGGATCGTTGCTGAGAAACTCAGTGCCAGCACACAGGGAAGGCAGTGACTGATCCCTGCACATGAAGCCCAGTGCTAGGTGGAGGGATGGTGGGCCAAGCTCTGACTCATTGCTGTAGTGTCTTCTTCTGGGAAGTGGCTGAGCAAGCAGGAAGATGCCAAGCTCAAGCTCTGCCTCTGCCCCTGACTCAGCACACAACATCAGACACGGTCTTCAGGAAAGGAGCTGGGCTTATCCCAGGGAAACACCGTCAGTCTCATTCGTTTGGCCTGCAGCACCTGCCTTTCCTACAGCACCACATAGGAATGTATGAGCTAAGTCAGAGAAGACAGGGATTGGCAAAAGGTCCATAAGGGGGAGGTGAGGGAAGCTTTCACAGTGGAGAGTGAGGAGGAAGCCCTCCTCATGGATTGATGTAGCTTTATATCTTCACTAAAGTGCTTGGCACCAGGAAAGTAAGCGTGCTGACGAAATCTGCTGTGTCAGGAAGCACAAGCAGTGCAGGAAGAGCTGGATGGGAGCACGGAGCAGTAGGAGCTGGATGAACCTCAGCACCACTCTGGGACAAATCACAGGAATATATGCTACAAGCTAAGAGGTGGGAGTAGGCAGTGGGAAGGACCTTGGCACACTCACTGCTTGTAAGACAGCTGTGAGCGGCCAAGAAAAAGAAATGCCAACGTGATGCTAGGCAGCATCACGCCAAACACTTTCCAAAGACACAGGGCAGTCCTAATGCCAGTGTACAAGGCCCTGGTGAGACCGCAGGTACTCCGAGGGCACCCAGTGTTGCTCTAGAGACTGTCTCCGGGTGGAAGGGGTGCAGATGCAGGCTGCTGGGACACTCGGAAGAATGGAGCAGCTATGCTCAAGTATGTCTTTCCCGGCACTACCTTATTCCTTGGAGCTGAAGCATCACTGTTGGGTGGAAGTGGGGGTATTGCACAGCCAGCTATGACAGCTGGAGTTTGGACTTAATGACCTGAGAGGTCCTTCCCAGTCCTGTGCTCTTAAACTCCTCCATTCACCCCACTGGCTGCCCTATACATGGTTGAGACACACAGGGGCCGTCAAGAGCAGGCCATGATGTTCAGGCAATTGGAAGTACCAACTCTACAGGGATGTCCAGCAGGCCAGGGAGGACTAAGGGTTTGCCTGTGTAATGTAATGGTCTCCTGCTCCATGCCAAGCACAGGACAGAGTTCATGAGAAAAAACAGTGGCCAGATCTCAAATGTGCTGGGAACCCCACTCAGAGAAGAGGCTTGGGCTCTCCAGAGGAGCCTCAGGACTCATCCCTGTCACTCCCAGCCATGGTCAGGGCACTATGTCATTCCAACACACCAACTGGATGAAGTGTTTGGCCTCCGCATGAGCAAAGGGATTGAAGGGATTAGAGTAAAGAGAGCACAAAACAAACAAGCACCAAGGGCTGAGCTTTACGAGCTTAATATAAAACAGGGCCACATCCTGGCCTCAGTCCATCCCCCTCTATTCCACTGGCAGCAGAGGACCCACCCGCGGTGGAAATCCCCAGGAGGAACAGAAGCAGGCAGGCGGCTCAGGGTCACGCACTCCTACCCCCTGCAGCATGACAGAGTTGGGGCTGGCCCACAAAAAGAGCCTCAGGGACCGCAGACCAAGATCTGTAAGCTGACCCAGCTGCTTCCTCCCACCCCGCACAAGCCTGCCAGTGCTCCTCAGAGAGAGCCACAGGTCAGGCAGCCTGTGGTGGAAAGGCGCAGGCTGGTTTACACTGGTGCCTGGTGAGCAGAAAGAACCTGAGTCAACAGCGGACACCAAGATACAGCAACACCAAGGATATGCAGAGACCAAGGATATATGGACACCAAGGTGCCAGCACGTGTCCTTTGCAGTGACCGCTGTGCATGCACACCTCCCTACCACTGTCTCCAGGCACCCCAACCTGCAGCCTCCACGACAATCTTTGCCTCATGTCTAGCAGCCACATTATCCCTGCCAGTGCCATCCTTCTTGCTGGTCCCAGTTTCCTGACTGGGTCTGCCAGGCACTCTCAACTCCGACTCATTGCAGCCTGGTTCCTGGTCGATGGTGAGAGGNACAGTCTATCAGCCAAATTGCTCACTTTGGATCCTAAGTGAGGTGGCTAGGCTTCCAAGCACACATCCCGCTGCAACAGCAAAGATGGGAAAAGCACCTCAAGGCAGCTGACTGTCTGCAGAACAGAACTTCTCCAGTCTGGCTTACAAAGGAGCACACAGAGGCACGAATCTCTAGTTCATAGTTCATGTGCAAAAACATCTTCCTAGGAAACTCCATATTGCCATCTCCCTCTACTCCTCAGAGCGCTGAGCCTCTCCCTGCTGCAGAGGGGACACAAATCCAGAGCAGGCGCCGCAAGTCTCTGCTCACTGACATGAGTCCCTCAGCTGCTCCGCTCCTCTGACTCCAATGTCTTGGGGTAGGTCCTCATACCCACAACGCTGTCTGTGGCTGCGTAAGGGATGAGATCTGAGCACCAAGGAGAAGAGAAGCTGTTGCCTTGTGAAAGTTCTCCCCCTCGACAATACGGGGAGGCTGAATCATTAATTAAGTAAGCATGGTGGAAAGTCCCAGCTAAAAGAGATGAGTCATTGGATTGCCAGCCCGGGGTTTGCATGGCCGGGGCCCAGGCTCCCTGCTGCATCTTCAAGATGACACCTCTCAGCTTATCATGAATCACGAGAAGGGAACCATAAAATTCCACTTCAGTCACAGCATGGAAAAACGCAAGCCCTGTGGGCCAAGAGATGCCAAATAAACATGAACAGGAGAGAAAAGTGGAGAGATGGTGACTCCTTCATACAGAGCTGGGGGACCACAGGAGTGAGAAACAGATGGAGCCCAGCAGTGTGGGGCTGGCAGGGCAGCCTGGCAGCATGGGCAGGCCACATGCTTTTATGGCACTCTCCCACTTGAAAATGAACAAATGAACAAGCCGACAACCTTCCCAAATGTTTTCAGGCAACAGAATTCCTGATCCTTCAGACGATGTGAGAAGTGTTTTTACATTCACACATAGCGGAGTAGCACACAGGCAGTAGGACTTAGTTGGTGAGTTTTCTTGTGCTGGCCCAACTATGCGCTGACTGTGCTTATCAGCTGAGTCATGTAGTCCAGTGTTACCTGCTTTTTTTGTCATGCTTGATGAAAGCACAGGGATTTTTATCAGTCATGTTCTTTGTAGATCTGTATCAGGGAGTTAGATAACTGTATTTTACTTGTAGATAATTACAGCTCTGACAGTGGATGTGGGAAGAAGAGAGAGAGAGAGATGAAAGCAACATCCTTACCTTGGCAGTGGCTCCGGTTCAGCCTCTTGTATCCTTGGGGACACTCCACCTGCCCATTCTCAATCACAGGGTGTGCTGGGAAGAAAGCAAACAGTGTGAGACGCCAGCAGTAGAGCCAGACACCAGCATCCCACCTTCTTTCTGCCCTCCTTGCATAGGGGAAAGAGTCTCTAAGTCTGCCTTGGATGGGCCTCTGATGAGAAGGAAAGGTGGGAGCAGCCACCTTTCCCAAGCGGCGTCTTCTGCTGCTTGTCAGGTGCCAAAATAGTGACCCAGAGGTGCTGCCTGTGCTTCTTATCTACCACTGTGTCACCTTGTCTCCTCCCAGGCCAGCTTGGATAGCCAGCTGGCACATGACAAGGGGGATCAGAGAGAAAGCAATGACAGAGTTCCTTGACAAGATGATGAAATAACAGCCCAGGGCCTGTTTTTTACATTTCCCTCCTTTTTTACTGCATGCGATTTCCTGCCCTGATCACTCTCATCAAAGAGAATTTGAAATTGCTGCTTAAAATAGTTTTGTGAGTTTCAAAATGGCCTATAACCTGCACAATTAAATCTCTCCAAATTATTTACAGGCAAGTAAAATGTGGCCCATAAATTCCAAGGAGATCAAATTTAGGCACCACATTTTGAAGCAAGGGAAAGGGAATCCGGGAGGTGACAGGTTGGGGAGTAAGCACGGGGTGGGGTCGGAAGAAGGGTGCTTTGCCTAAGGATGGGATTTTCCCAGGGTGGGGTTTCTTTTTAGTTTTCTGGACCGTATGCTTGGAAACAAGAAGTGTGTGCAACAGCTAAGCGACGGTCCAGCCGTATTCCCACCACTTGAACTCGTCCTGCCTGGCATCAATAGCTCACACCCTGGTATTGTACATGGAAAGCCTTCCATGGCAATAGCTGTACTGAGGATCTGGCAGATTCTTAATGCACTGCAGCTTTCGAGAACCAGAGACAAACTGAGACCATCCTTGCCGCCAAGAGATGGTCAGAAAGAGCCTGCCAAGGTTAAGAACACAAACCACGCACTGGGGGCAGAGAACGGGCATGTCCGTAACTCTTTGTCCTGAACACTTTGACCCTAAAATGCAGTTTAAAGCCATTCTGGCACACTTCTTGAAAGGTAAAAGGTAGGGAGGGAATGAAGGCACTTGGGAAATAAAAGACAGGAGAACAACAAGCCATTCACCATCCTGTACCAGGAAGGAGAACAGAAAGCCTGTTTTCCCCAGGTATATTAAATGAAGCTACAAGGTTTTCCAGGTGTAGAGAGATCCTCAGCGTCTGGATGAATGACTAAGGTGAAAAATCTATCCACCCCTTCCAACAGTTCAGTCAGGAACTGTAAGCAGGAGGTGCTTACAAACATCTGGATGTCAGGGGCAAGGGGGTTGCTGGTGATACTGGGAATTGCTGGGTACATTTCCAACCTTCTGGGAAGGGAAAAACAACCTCTGGCTCACAGGCTCCAGGCTCAGTGCCCCAGTGGGATTCCAGGTCCTCCCACACTGCAGCCTGTGGGCTCAGGGCTGCTGACAGGCATTAACTGTGCTTGGAAGCATCTGTCAGCCTCAGCGCGATGTGATAACAGACGCTCAAATGAAGCAGCATCGTTATGTGCGAGCCCTCCGACGGGGAGCCAAGCACGCCAGAGATCAAACAGCGATGACATGTGTCAGAGCCCCGCTCCCTCTCCGAAAAGCCTTTGCGGAGAAACAGATCCTGCAGCCTCCCTCTGCCAGATGCTGCTGGGGAAAGGGCAAGGCAGAAAATACGAGTGATGGGGGGTGAGCTTGTAGGTCTCGTGCCACCTCAGCACTCGTACGACTCCAGTCTGCAGAAACCTGTGGCTCGTTACTGCAGCAAATCACTCCTGAGGCTGCGGACAAATGTCTTAATTTTGCAAAGAAACTCGCATTCCCTGGAAAGAACAACTGTAATGTAATGTGAGCAGATCTCTCTGTACCAAGGGGAACCAAGCGAGTTTCTGAAGCACTGGATGGAGGCTGCGCTCTTTCTGCCAGGACCTGGCCGCAAGGGAAGACAGCGTGTGGCTGCAGGAGGATGTAAGCTATTAACTCTCAGCTTTGTACTTGGTTACTCGAGCAGAGGACCATTTCCTTCCATGAGCTCTGATGTTGCTGAACTACAGCAGAGACAGCCAAAAACCCCTGAAAAAACAGCTTAGGACACCTAAGTTTCCTGCAAGGGAGATCAGCATCCACACCTCTCCCATGTGGCTGGTAGGAGTGGGAGTCCATTCCTCTCAAACTCAGCAAAGGGCAATGTCTGTGAAAAAGCCAGTTGGATGACTGGAGAGGGCAGAAATCTGTCAGCACCCACACCCAGAGGGGTCCTAGCCTCCTGTGTCTGTCTGTCTGTCTGTCTGTCTGTCTGTCTGTCTGTCTGCACTCTCTCCAGGAAGGGGTGCTCCTGGAGCCTGAGTCGGGGGACAGAGCAGCTGAGCTGTGTCTGTCAGGCAGAGGGATTTCAGGCTTGCTGAAGGTGCGACTTTGGAGCCTCATCTCCCAGACACCTCTACCCCGTGGGCCCTGCACCGAAGCGACGTGCTCACCAGGTACCTGCACACCAGGATTGCCCCTCAGCTCTCCTCATCGCTCCCTCCAGCTCTGCTTCATCCCACCACCTGGTGCTGCTTTCTGCAAGCTCTGCAGCCACCAGGCATTCCTGGTGGGATCGGGCTCTCACAGGGGAGCATGTGTTCAATAAGCCCACAGGTCCAGAAAGGAGGAGGTGAGCACAAAGCAGCCACAGTCCAGGACTCCCAACCAGTACCTTTGTCCCCAGCTAGGACAATACTGGAGCACAGCGGAATGAGAAGGAACATGAAAGCACAGAAACCAGGCAGAGGGGTTTTGCAGCCTAGCAGGATGATCTTTAAGCAGCCAGGCACACTTTAGAAGTTGTCCATCACTTTCCAGGAGAAGACACTTTACCCAAGGCTCCACAAATGCTGTCTGAAGACAGAATAAAGAAGCTCTGGCTGATGGTGAAGTGGAAAGGAACCACTTCTAGTGGTGGTAGCCACAAGGGCCTGACTGAGGCAAGGTTTGTAGGATGAGAGAATATATTGCCTGAGGCCAGCCAATATCACTCGGTTAAAAGGGGAAGAGGCAAGCCTGCGGTCAGATGAGAAGTGACGAAATGCTTGGCTGCTGAAAGCCAGCCCATTTCTTTCAACTCTTTCCATTTATCACACAAAAGGCACTATCCCTCTGAGAAGCCTTGCCTTGCTCAACTCCTTTGCCACTTTCAGGACTTACAGACATTTCTGGAGACCCTGGACCAGCTCCACAGAAGAACCCCAGCTCCAGCTGGACTCTGGGCATCTTCCCATGCCTGCAGTGAGCACGGAGCGTGCAGTCGTGAGGGTGGCTGTGGCGCCTCTGCTTGCTCTGGGTTATCCAGCATGTGAGAGATGAAAGCAGCCAGAGTGCATCACCTTGTGGCATCTGGAGTGGTGGGGGTGGTGGACCTAGTCAAAGCGCAGCTTGGTTTAGTGTGAAGCAGAGAAGATCAGCCTCCTCTGCAGAGAGGACCGCAGCTGCCAAACTCGCTGGCAGAACAGCAGAGCAGCTCCGACCCCACAGCAGCTTCCAGAAAGGAAACGTATTGAAGATGCCAGACCAAGGAGTAGGCTGTGGATAAGCTGAGGTCCCAGGCAGAATGGACAAGAAGGAAAGGACACAAATCCTTCAGTCCAGATATGTCATGACCACTCTCCTCTCCTCCAGGTGATCTGTGGTAGGCAGGCTCCCGCAAGACTTCCTCCAACGCCCCAACAAAGGCAGGGGTGAGGAGGGCATGCACCAGCGCTGACGTGCGATACTAAGCCCTCTGCTTTGCTCGTGGTCAATAAAGATCTTCAAAGTGAAAAAGATGCTTGAAGGAAAAAAAGACTCTGGTAATTACTGTTGGCTTTCGGGGTCATTTCAACAGTGAGAACCCCATTCTGCTCCCACAGAGGTTTACAGCTGGGACAAGATACCTCTGTACCTAAAAAACTCCACTTTTGCAACACCGTGCTGCTGTGTGCTGAGACCATGACGCTGCACGGGAATGATGGGCCAAACAGGCACTTTGCAGAACAAGGCAATCCTGAAAACGCTGCCCTTCCCCAGGTGTTGCTCTCTGTGGTTCTGCCACAATCTTGCAGAGGTTTCAGCTTCTTTCCCCACCTCCAGCCATTCTTCACTGTCTCGGACAGACTCCCTGTGGCACATGGCATAGCAGTGGCAGAACCAGCCCCCTCCATAGCATCCTTCCCATATTTCCAGGGTTTTTTTTCCCTGTATCCTCCCTGATCTGATCCCAACAAGAGCAGAGCAGGGCTTGATTTTCAAGGGGCTTCCTGTGGCTGTTTGAATGGCTGCAGGCACAGCGCAGGGGAGCGTGCAGCTTTGCGGAGCCGCTCGGTGTTTCTGAGGAGGACGGCTCCACGGGTGAGCTGCCACCCCTCTCACGGTGGGAGGTCTGTTTGGGGAGTGCTGCGGATGCCAAACCAGACATTACAAGATCCAACTTTCCAGTGAAATTCAGACTTTTCTCTAGGACAAAAAACTTGAAAAAACACGGGGAGTGGGAATAAAAACAAAACAATAGCCTTCAAAGACTTGTTTCTTAATGCAGTTAAAACCCATAGGCAGGAGAAGAGAAAGCAGCCCGGGAAGATCTGCAGTGAGCGTAACTGGTGGGTGCGCAGCTCAGCCCACGCTCAGGCTGACTTCAGCCTGAAAGAAGGGACAGTGGGCAGCAAAAAAACAGGACCTTGAAGACACGGGTTTACTGCTGCAGCCAGAAAGTCCCCCAAGCCCCTGCAGAAAGCTCCTGCACAGTAGAGGAGAGTGTGTCCATCACGGGTATGGGCTTCTCCAGGAGTGCTGCTGGTCACAGAGCTGTGCGGTCGCAGGGACTGGGAGGAAGTGGAAGAGGAGGGCTGTGAACCCCTCTGGGCAGATAGCCTTGCTTTGCCTTCAGAAAAAAACTCTCTGCTACCAGTTTCCTTTACCCCTACGTGCCTGAGGAGGGCCAAGGCTCCAGGGAAACCAGTGTCCAAATCCACACCCTCTGTGGGATCTCTGTCGACCTGGAGTTGGGTCTTGCTGGTTTTCATTTCCACAGACCATCTCTTCACCTTGTTCCAGGATGTTCTTCTCCACAGACCTGTATACTCAAAACCAGTACATGGTCTGGCAGGTAAGCAGGAGCAGCTCTGCCCAGAGTGTGCCCGCTGCTAGCCCCGCATCCTGAGCTTGCTACAGGACACGATATTGCTTCAGTGCAACCTCCTCACCAGCACTGCTCCAATACCCTGCTGGTCCTTGGGCTTCCTCTCAGCCACATCTGAATGTGTCGACATCAGCTGCTCCTCAGCCTCCAATTCCCTTCTCCTTCTATCAGGGAAACTTCCCTGAGTTCAACCTTCCAGTTCCCATATCCTCCTACCTCTCTGTTCTAGCCTTTCAGTGTATGCTCCAGCACCTCCTCCGAGTACTACAGACCCAGGAGGATCACTGGATGTCTCCATCTGATTTATCCTATCTTGCAGCGCAGCACATTCCATCCAGGCATCTCCAGACGGAGCTGAAGGCCTGCAGCTGCACGACAACATGCAGGTCTCCTGCCTCTCTCCAGGGCCCTCTCTCTGGCTCACCTCTTTCTTTCATGGGTTGGGTGACAGCCTTTGCCCAACAACTCACGGAGGAAGGTCTCGGCTCTCCCTTTTCTCCCAGGGCTGACTGACATATCCTGGGGATCCCACCTGCATCTCTCACTTACAGGTGCAACAGCAAACTCCCAGTGACTTCTACTATAGCCTGCTTGAATGCCCATCTCTGTGCCAACTTCTCTGAAGGGGTCTAAGAATATACACCCTCCTAGCAGCAAATCAGACAGCCAAAAGCCAGAGGAGAGTCTAAGGAAACCTCTGAGACTAATGTAACACCTACTACAGAGATTCCTGGCCAGGTCCACCCCATCTCTACCTTAATTCTGAACTCGGCTTTTAACACAATCTCCTTTGGATGCAGACAAAGCACTCGAGTGTCTTGGCTTTTCTGATGCTGGGCAAAACACAAAAAATAGCAGGGATTCGTCATGGCAGGTTCACTCGGACAGATGCCTGCCTCCGATTCTTCTTCTCTGATGTCTTTCCGCACACAAACATGTACCGCACATGAAAGCTGCAGTCGACAGAGACATCCGGACATATCCAGACTCTACTAACAATCAGTGTCTCGGGCAGACAGTCAATCCAAACAAGTTCTCCATTTGTCTAGCTCTTGCCTGGCTGCACTTCTGTACATTTGTAAGTGTTTACACTGAACTAGCTTCTGCCATTTCTGTCTCTGGTTGCTGGAATTAAATTCCCAGTGCTGTCAAGTCTGCTCTGGTGCACGCCTCCCCGGGACGTACGAGCGTAAGGAGAAGTTCTCTCCGAAGACCACAGTGCCAAGAAGAAAGCTGGAAACATCCACTGGACATGTTATCTCTGTGCACGAGACACCAGGTCAGTGAACTACAGCCCAGTGACTTTGAGTGAGCACAACACAGACCAGCAAGACTGGGAGACAGAAAGGACGTGAGTGTGGGATGTGGTGTACAGACAGGAATGATGAGGAGCGATGCCTTCACACTGGAAAGGCACGGACCTGGGAGCCCTGGCAGAAGAGACACAGGGCAGTGAGAGGTCACAGGGCTCAGTGGCTCTGTTAGAGCAGCAAGACTACAAAGAAAGGACTGTTTCCCTGGCTCCACTCTGGGGTGAGATCTCTTGTCTGTGAAGACAGCACAGCAGAGAAAAGCATGCCAGCGCCTAGGCTTCTCCCTTCACAACAGCCAGGCTCTCTTAAGCTGTCTCCATTGAGTGTTTGCCTTACAGCTCCCTTCCCTTGCACTGTGTGGTCTCCTGCATGTGGGGCTGGTTACGGGACAGTCAATCAGAGGTAGCCAAAGGAGGAAGATACTTGCACACGATTAAAGAGGATGAAAACAGCCCCTTCAACTAGCCTGAACTCCTGCCAAAATCAACAAGAGCCATTTGGTCTCCAAGGGGGAACTTTATCACCCAAAGCCAGAGGGACTGAGAACGGGATTTTCTTGCGGCACAGGAAGACAGAAGACCTGAGGGGATACATTTTTCATATCCCCATGGAATTACTCTGAAAAAAAGGCAGACAAGCGTCTGTCCACACAACGAAGACCAGCAGCGACAACCTCCCTTGGGTTTCAGCTGCTGCTGGGACAGAGGGCATGCCCTGAGCTGTGAAAGTGGGACCTGCTGGCAGCTAGGAGGCATTTCTTAAGTGCATTTGCTTTACTGGCTGGCTGACTGCAAGGAGCACATGGGGGTATTTCGTGCCTGTTTTCATGTCTTGGAAGCCTGTGATTAGAGAGACATTTTGAAGCCTGAAGATCTAAGTCCAGCGGAGCAATCACTGTTGTAGCTCTTGCTGCTGAGTGATACCTTAGCATCCTGGCATGGAGAAACAGAAAGGAGGTGCAGAGATTTTGCAGCCATCTGCAGCATAACCGAAGTGTTAACTGGCCCCCCTGCTTCCTGATGGGGGGATCACAGAGTGACAGGGCGAGTAACGGGGAGACTGCTGTGAGATGGGGAGGAGAAAGCCATGACAGAAGCGGACTGAGGCCCACATGGCGCATTTTCTTGTTTGTGCTGAACCTGGAGACCCTGTGGTCACCCACATACCACACGTGCCCAAGGCTCCCTTGGGGCTGGCACATGGACGAGAGCAGGCAAGCAGCAGGGTGGCCCAGGGCCACAGCAGAGCCGTGTAGAGCAGGAAGATGACAGCAATCAGAGCTCCTCAGATCTGCGCTGGGTTCCAGGATGCTGACAACCTCGTCTGTGATTGCAAGGAATTTGGCTCCAGTCATCCCTACCCCTGGCTGAGGAGGAACTGAATCAAGGGAGGACAACCAGACGCAAACAGCTCTTGGGAGCATGCATGTGAGCAAGCGGGACAGCCTCTGGGCAGAGCTAGAAGGCACCAACACCACATTTGCTTGCACAAAAACCTGCCTCCTTGGACACCTCCGCTCTCTTCAGGGGTTGAAGTCTCCTGGACCATGGGGTCTGCTTACTTTAGTCCTTCAAACCAGTGAAGGCATGTGAACGAGCAGCCAGGCTGTGATGAAAGGGGGCAGACAGGCAGGCAGGGGAGAGGTGAGCAGCTCCCTGCCCGTGTTTCCCTGGACATGTGCACCTTGCCCTGCAGTGGACATGGTCAGCACTGGCTGCCCGCCAGCCTGCCTCCCTCCAGCCAGGAGCCATTCGGCGCAGCCTCTCCACCGCAGCATGGGAGGGGGACTGAGACACAAGGGGCTGTGCCCGTCATGGAGCACCCCGAGCGAAGCGGCCGAGGAATCCCCATCTCCAGCTGGATCAGCCCGTCTAGCCCCCAAGCGCAGCAGAAACAGGGCTGGACGCCCGTGCCCCTGGAACGGACCCCGGGTGCGCTCCTGCCAATTGTTTGATGTAGTGTTATTTCCAGAGCCCCTGCCAAGCCTGTGTCGGCCCCAGAGCAAGCCCGTAACTCTATAGGGCCGAGTCTGCAGCCTCCTCCACCGATCTAGGACTGCACCGCCTAAAACCACGGCCGCTCTTTTCCTGCTTCTCCCTCCAAGCGGGGCTGGCATGGCAGGAACCACCAGCTGCACCAGGGTTTAGCAGGGGTGGTTTGGGGAGAAAGCGCTGAGTCTGGGGCCAGCACATGAACCAGAGCACTCCTCGGGGCAGCAGCAGAGTGGGCATGGCCCCATGTGCCACCTTGGACACACTGCCGGTCCCAAGGGCCTTGGGCAAAGGAGAGCCACATGGCAGGGGACCCATGGTTCTGCTCCATGCCTCCTCAGCCGTGCGAGGCAGACCAACCATTTTTGCTTGCCGAGGGTGCCGTACCCCATGTCACACCGTCCCCGCTGGCGGCAGCACTCACCTGGCCGGGGGGGACAGGCCAGGCACTGGTCCACACCCCAGAAGAGCCCCACGCTGCCACAGCAGTCCTCCAGCTTGGTCAGCCCGGGCAGGGGGTTGGTGCACTGCGGAGAGAGGGCCAGAGGATCAGGCTTCTGTGGGATGGGGAGGGGACATGTGCCTGTCCACCGGGGCCAGCTGGCATGGTGGCGGCAGAGGTGGCACAGGGGACAACAGTTTGAGACCAGAGGCTGGCATGGCCCTCCTGGCACAGCTCCTCACCGGGACACATCGGGACCGGGGATGCAGTTAAAGACAGTAAAGAGTTGTGCAGACAGAAAAACACGAGACTCCCTCAACTGCACCCCTTGGAGGGGAAGGGGACATCAAAAGGAGGAGGAGATGAACCAGAGATGATATCACCAGGCAAAGCCCTCGGATCAGCCCCGTGTCTGGCTGATTAGCCAGCGAAATGGGTGCACCACTCCAGCCCGGCGGGGAGCTTGCGGTCAGGCACTTTCCTCTGCTTAATGAGTCTCTCTTTCCCACCCCGCTCACCCCCCCCAAGCAAGCCCTCTGGATTACAGGCTTCCCCATTAGAGCGGAGCCGCCGTGGTCCACAGGCCGGAGCTGGCGCTTCTCCAGGCGTGTGTGGCCGCCTGCCCAGCGCTCGCATACCGATCGGCTTGGCTGCGGCTGAGCAGGGAGAGGCGAGAGCTCCCCACCGGGCTTCTCGCCCTCTCCCAGGCATGGCATCACCCTGGCTGGGTGAGGTGTGAGCACAGCAAGGGTACCCCCCGCCACCCCCCTTGCCTCCCCCAGAGCATCTCCCACAGCCTCTCTGGGCATCCACGAGCATCTCCATGCATCATCATTTGCTCCCAAAGGCAGAGAGCTGCTGTCTCCCCATAGAGGACTGGGGAGTTTTCCAGCCCCAGGGTTTGATCTCATTTATTTTCGTGCTAAGGGAATGGCTGAGAACATATTCTGGTAGGATGGGAGTGACTGAACTGGGAGCAGCCCCCCAGAAAGGGCTGGGGAGCAGTGGGGAGGGGGCTGATCCCCAGGCTACCCAGCCAGGGCTTTCGCTGAGCGCGAGCTGCGCCGGGGGAGCTCACAGGTGTTCCTCTGGGTGCCAAAAGCCTTCGATGCTTTTCCAGTGATGCAAGAGAAACATATGGGGAAAGACAAAATAAGAAATTACGATGACTGCGGGACAGGGGTGAGAAAGCCCCTCACGTGCATTTGCTTCCCAAGGCTTGACTGAGCTGCCCGGGAAGGCGTCGTTCCATGGAAATCAGACTTTCTTTTATCGTCTGAGAGGGAAAGGAATTTTCCTATGTTTTATACGTTTCCTACAATAATCGCAGAGCGTGGCTGTAAATGTTGCTATAAATAGGGCACCCTTTTTAAACGAGACTGTGTGTGAAAGCCATCAAGTCTGGGCTGTGCTGCTCCAGGGCACAGCCTGGTCAGGGCAAGGCAGTAAGTTCTCCCCACGGGGCCAAAACAAGGGATTTTCTGCCCAAATACTAACACATTGCTGCCCGTGCCCATGGCACCTGGGTGATGCCCACGCTGATGCTGAAGAGCTTCACACAATGAAAGGCCACCCTCCCTGCCCCATAAGGCAATGCACCTATACCCCAGAACAAGAAACATATCTCCACATACATGCTCCAATGCTTGACGGGTGACTCCTTACCTGCCCATGGAGAGCCTCCCGAAAGCACCTCCCCAGCAGTCCTGGAGCTCTCTGCTGCTGCTGGCCGCTCTCTCTGGCAATGCTGTTGCCATTCCCATGTGGGTAGGTGTGCCAGGGCACGGCAGCCAGCTGAGGCACCAGGACTGCCTCCACGCTGTTCTCCTCCGACACCTCCGTGTCACCCCGCACCCTGGACACCTGGTGAATCTGCACGGTGGCTTCTGGAGGATGGTTGATGTGGACGTTCACCAGGGAAGGGTTTAGGGAAGCTGGAAGATGAGTTTATACCACAGTTGTGACAATCTGGCAACAATTTGGCACCTGAAGAGCATCTTGTCATCAACAAAGTCACAAGGGAGGAGAGGTAGACTGACCCCACCAGGAAATCTAGAGGAAGATTGCATCTAAGAGAAAATACTTCTCTGTCCCAAAACCAGAACAAACCTACCAAAAACTTTCCCCAGCAACCTGAGCCCTTCAGGAAACTAAGGAAACCGCTTTTCTAACAACCTGGCCCGAAACGGCAAGCATAAGAATGTAGTAGCCTCCTCAGACCTGTTAATGAAGATCTGAGCAGCACTCAAGTAGGAGGACTCAGAAGTATGAGGGAAATGCAGGGTCTGGAGCCCCTGGCCACGCTCACCCAGATGGTTGGACAAGGGCAGGGTATAGGTAGACTGCTTCATGGAGCCACCGGACGGGGTCTTTGGGGCTCTCCCTCCTTGCTTCTTTTCCAGAGAGGGAGCTGGCAGGTGGCAAAACTTCCCTGTGGAGTTGGAGGGGCACCAGCACTCATCTCGGCCCACACAGCGCCCTCCGTTCAGGCAGGGGATCTGGCAGAAGTCTGCAAGGCAAAGAGAAGTTTTCTTAGTGGAGAAACTGAGCCCCTGCCTCTAGCCAAGGGGTGGCTGGGGGAGGTCAAGCAACCGGCTCTGGGCCAGCACTAGCCCCGTGGTGCCCAAAGAGCAGAGCCAGCACCGGGCTGGGGTCAGCACTCGCAGCCTGGGGGCAGCCCAGGGTCCCTGCTGTGCACCACCATCCAGCAGGCAGCACGTGGAGAAGCCCGGGTCCCGCCTGAGCTCTTCTCAGGGTTGGAGTTATGGGTTGAAGATGATGAGACCTTCCTTGGGCTCTGGGGCCACGGCCAGCCTGGGGCACCCATGCCCTGTGAGGCAACCCGCTAGGGTCAAGGCGGTGCTGGTAGCACAACTGGATCCCTCGGAATGGTGCAGGAACTACGACAGCCGAGTCAGCACAATTCCTTCTCTTCCGCATTGCCCCCTCCCCACTTGGCAGGGTTTTTACTCCCAGCCCAGAAGGGAGCTCAGTGGGGATGGGAGAGGCAGAAGGAAAGCACTGGCAGAGAGCCACATCCTCAGAGCCTGTCTCCCGGCCAGCCCTGGCCCTGCCAGCAGCTCAAGTGGGAGAAGCTTGGAGTGGGACAAAAGAATCAGGAGCAATTCGTCTGCACAGGCTCGGAAAAAGCATCCACAGATGAAACCGAAGTCATGTCATTTCTGGCCTCATCAAGATGCTTGGAGCAACCCAGCGCATTTCTCAGTGTGAGCGACACTCGGGCAAGGCACGGGATTTCCTGACAGATCAGCCTGACTCATTTTAGCATGAGATGAGATGCTGCTGCTGCACATCCCAGGATGGCTTGTTGGGTTCATCCCAGGGGATGAGCTCCCACCCTGCTCCGCATTCATTTGCTCAACCCCAGCAACCAGTTTTGGAGGGAGGAGACACATCTTTGGACCGTGATCTAAGCAGAAATTCCCGTGAACCCTGTATCAGTTGGTGTCCACAACAGCCAGACTTTGTACTCTCTCACTATTTGAAGAACTTGAGAGTTACAAAGGCTTTCAGAGGACAAGTCCCATCAGGTCCTGCAGGCTGCTCCCACCAACTAGCTCCAAGAGGATGTGCCCAACCCACAGCTGGGTATCCCAGTGACCTGACGAGCAATCCCAGCAGCTCCAAAAGGCGAGCAGAGGTTTCAGCAGCCCTGTTTATAGGAACAGCTTGCAACCTGCAGCCAGCTCTCCTGGCTGCCACGTGAGTGAAAGGAGAGAACAGGAGGAAATTAGGTGATGAAAGTCAGCCCCAAGACTGGATGCCAATGAAAGCAGTGAGCTGGCTCTGGGAAGGAGGGGGTGGTGAGGCTTGGCTGCAGGCCTGGCTCAAACATATGCGCCCCCCCTACCTGAGGTGGGATGGAAACAGAAGTTGCTTGCCCAGGAAAGAGAGTAATGAGGCAAGGTCTGTCTTCCTCCCCCAGAGAGAGAGATGGAGTAAGCCCCAAAGATCCCAGGAGACATCTTCCAAGGCACTGGGAGAGGCCTTCTCCTCCCATCCCTACAGCAGCCCAAGCCCTCAGTCTGTAGAGGCGGGAAAGGCAGGAGGAGAGTGGGAGAGCAGGCAAGAAGATGGGCTGGGGGCCTCAGGGTGCTCACAGATGCGGAAGCCAGACTTGGGATCATGGTCATGCCCCCCTTGGCTATAGAGAGTGGTGGTGTCTCCTTTCTCGCAGCTGTTGTAGCAGCGCCCGCTCCGGCATGTCTGTTTGCAGATGGTGGGTGTGAAGACGATTTTTATCTTCCTAATCTTCTCTGTCAGGTTGGCCCCTATGAAAGAAAAGGACAGTGTTAAGTGGAAACAGCATCTCCAGGCCAGGGGGCTGATAATCTGCAGCTCAAGCTCCAAAGCATTCTCAGAGCAAGGACGGGTCTGTGTCTCTCCCCGGGGCAGTGTCTCCTTGCCCCTCACTCACACCAGCCTATTCTCTGTTCCAGCATCAGTAAGGGCTTGTCACCACATGAAAAATGGCCAGCAACATGCTTTGCCTGCCCAGCTGTAGTGGCATAACTCCCTGTGAAGGGACACACATGGCAAGTGTCCCCTGACCTCCTGCGGTTGGTTACCTGTGGTCCCCCCCTGGTCCCTCACCATACTCACATTAGACACGGGAGGGTAAATGGCACTCAGAGCTCTTGGGGGCTCATGGAAAATGGACAACAGGCAGTACTATTGTGTAACCATGACCCAGCTGGCTTGGCACCATAGCCCTCCATCCCTGCCCAGCGAGACAGCTGTTTCTGCGGGTGCCTCCCTTGGTGTGCTTACCCCCATTTCAATCCCCACTTTCAGATTACAGCTTCCATCAGGCTCACAGCCGTACTTATAAGGGCTGAGATGACACATAGTGCCTCCCTGGGGAAGAATGGCTTCAGGGCGAGCCAAGCTGCAGAAGACAACTTGCATCTGTCCTAGCTGGGGAAGCTGCTGAGGCTCTGCTGCACGTCCCAGCAGCCTGGTCTGATCCCTGCTTATGTCAGAAGGCACTAAGGGGACAGCCAAAGAGACGCTGTTTGCACAATCTGACCTCGAGAGCTGCTCAGACTGAGGAGGAAGTTGGGAGACACCATTCCTCCAGACTGAGGTAATCCCCCCTTCAGGGCAGCAGTGCCGAGGTGCTGTTCAACACCTCTGGGAGGCATCTGTCACATCCACCCTGGCTCCTCTCCCTTGCTGTCAGCATTTTGCTGCCCTGATTTGTCCTTCTTTGGTAGGGTCTTTTTCTTCACCAAGCCCAACAGTGCCCATGATGACCTTCCCTTGCCATCCCAGCCAGTGCTACAGTCCTGGGGAGTCCAGGATTTCTTGGGGATCCTCAGTCACACCATTGCCCTTCCCCAGGATGCCCCACGAAGCTCCAGAAGAGTGACAGCCCTGGAGGCCTTACCCCTTGCTGACAAGGTATGCTCCTGGGAAACTGTTTGTAGCCCAGAGCTGCTCTGCTCATGTCCATTCCCATTGGGGAGTGCATTCGAGGTGAGTTGGCCATTGCTGGCTGGGTAGCGCCGGACAGTCCGTGATGGCCCTGTGTGCTGGGGAGAGACAGGAGAGCCAATTCTGCTCTGAGTCCTGCGGAAGCGAAAAAATGAATCAATACTTCTCAGGAGTAACTGTGTTGACCCACAGTGCCTGTCCATCAGGATGCCCTGTGGCACCCTTCACTGCCCAGCTGCCTGAGCCACCACCTGGGCACAGAGCTCTGCCTACCCGAGCAGAGTCCCACTCATCACCTGCTTTAAGTCATCACAAGGGCACCATCTCGCTCTAGGGACTGTGCTCAACGCCCTAGGCCTGGCAGGGAATAGTGTTCACCAAGATACCCTCCCTGTACCATCACGTCAGGCTGCCCCAACAAAACTTGTCCCACGAGAGTCACAAACAAGAGAAAATGACCAAGAACTCCCTCCTGTAAGTGCAGTTACAACCTTCTGCAGTAATTGCATTTATGGCTTTTGGTGTTTTCTGGGGACTAAGCATGGAGAAGCCACCCAGCTCACAAGGTCATACTTCTTACGCTCTGTGATAAAGCCATATTGACCGCTAGGCAGAGCTCTGTGCATTAAACTGACAGAACAGCATATCTGGCTCTACTGCATTTACTCCCATTCCTTTTTACTGACTGGCAGCACTAAGCCTCCCTCCAAGAGGGTGCTCTGTGGGCACCAGTAAGTATCTCCCTCACTCTCACCTGCACCACCTGCAAGGAAAAGGCTTTAGTACACCAGGGGCCAAAATAGGTTGGCTGCCCACATGCCCCTTAAATTTCTTTGGAAGTCCTCTGCAACCGAACTTAAGCACCAACAGGTCTTCTGCATACCCTGTCCAACACCTCCATTTCTGACCAAATGGCTGGGGCAAACTACCTCTGTCCTGCCAAAGTGCCCAGAGAGGTCCATCCTACTTTATGGCTGTCACCATTTTCCCTGTCATGGCACAGTGTATCTAAACCCAGCAGGCCTGGATGATCCAACAAGAGTTGTCTGACAGCAGCTCTGGCTCACTGGCATTCCTGGCTTAGATAGCTTGGAATAACGGTGAGTTCTGGGGAGATGGAAAGAGAGTCAATGCTGTGCTGGTATTCCAACAGGTCAAGCACAATACACAAGGTAACTGTCAGCCAGCGAGCTCAAAATCAGCCCTGAACAACTGAATGGAAAAGAAGATGAACAGGTCAATGAACTGGGAGCTACAGGAAAGGAACATAGAAGTGAGGTCAAGTCAACCGGGTCTATGGAGAACCGCTCTTGTCAAAGGAGTCTGTTTTCATCATTCGCTAGAATTACATACACGCACACCGACAGGCTGAGAGCCCATGCTATTCCGATAAAAAAATAAACAGGGCAGTACAATGTCAATCAGGCACATGTGAAATGAATAACAAACTGGCTGTGTGACAGAACACAAGAAGCAGTTGTCACTGGGGAGGGAATTAGATGGGTTCCAGGGTGATCAGTATGAGGCCTGGCACGATTCAAGGATTTCATCTGGAAATAAATATTTTTATTTCGAAATAAACATATGATCGGCATTGATAATGTGTGCTGCTGACACAAAAATTTGCAATGTGGTGTATCGTGATGAGAACAGAGCAATCACAGAGAGCAGTTTGGATCACTGTGGAGGGCAAATCCATCCAAGCAATACAGGATTTTAATAGAGCCAAATGCAGAATTACACTTCGAGGAAGAAGGAATGCAGGCAGCAGCTGCAGATAGGAGATGATCCTGGAAACCAGCAATGCTGAAAAGATTTCGAGGGTAATGACAAGCAATTAAATATGAACTGTCAATTCAATGCCCTGACATCAGGGCAGTGAAACACTGCAGGAACAGGGAGGTATTTTTGCCTCTCTACACATCCTCATCACAGCGGGGAGTATGTATGCTAAAATATCACATCTAGTTCTGATGTGAAATATGTCACATCTTCTGAGGGATGTTGAAAAACTGGAGAAGATACAAGAAAAAACATGACAAAAGTAATTTGAGGGCTGGTGAAAATGCCTTTCTGTAAGAAACCTAAAGTATTCAATCTCTTCAGTTTAGCAAAAAGAAGATTAAGAGGTGCTCTGATTACAGGGCACAGGTTTGGCCACAGGAACAAAACACCAGGTGTAAAGAGCCTTGTAATCTAACCAAGAAAGGCAAACCATGAAACAACGTCTGCAAACCAAAGCCAAATGATTCCCTAGTAGAAATCATGCTTGCACACAGCAGTATAGCTGTTTGCCTTCTGCAAAAAACACCCCAGTAGTGGATTCCCCACCATTGCTTCAGGAGAGGAATGTGTGCTGCTGGGAGATATTGCTGGAACGGTGCCAATATAACTAAAGAAAGATGCATAATCTGTGCTGCCATGGATGCCATTTCAGATTACCTATTGATCATTTCTGGCCTTGGTTTTAGGAATACAAAAAAGAATGGGTTTAATGCTAAAGACAGAAGTGCCCCAGTCCGGATACTCATTACCTAATTGTTTCCAAAGCAGGAAAACCTTGAAAAGGGGTGGCTGAGCTACTGAGAGGAGGCATGAACAGGAGTCCTGAGAAGAAGCAACGCAGGTGATCTGTGCTGCTGGGCAGACACCGAGCTTTGGAGGCCAAAGGTTCATACGCTGTCTGGTGTGGAGTCTGGCTGCAGGCCATTCAGGGATGGAGACAGAGCGAATGGGATTGGTCAAAGAGCACAGATGGATAATGAAATTATCACCTGCTGATAAAAATATTCATTGTCTTGCTAAAATCAAGATCTAAACTGAGAGGAGGACGGCAAACAGTGCTTGGTTTTCAATAACCAGCAAGGCCAACCAGAGTAACTGCAGAGAACTGAACTTTATTCCAGTTCTACCTCAGTACCTACCAGCCCCTTTCAGAAGCTCTCCTGAGATTCTTCAGAGTACCACCTACCCCTGATGGTCGTGGGGGCCAGGCACGACCTGCCCACACATTTCTGAGCTACTAATCCAGCCCTGCTGCCAGCCAAGGGACTTCTGGTGCCTGTTACCTACTGCTTTGTTACCTGGTGTGCTGCTGCTGCTGGTTTTCTTAGTGGCAAAGGAAAAGCTGCATGGAGCCCTAAGGAGACTCCAAGCATCGTCCTATGGGTGAACGTGGCTGGGTTTCCAAGATCTTATACTGTATAGATGGAAGCACCCCAAGGAAAAGAGGTGAGAGTTCCCAAGTGCAACAACGCTCACTGTCCCACTGCTGGTCACTTGAGGGCAACCTGAGCCCTGAGTTTTGAAGAGTCACTGGGTGAAGGTGACACGTGGCATAAGACAGGGAAATACCAGCTCTTGTGCTTGAAAAGACTCACATCACATCTATCCCTGAGGAAGGGAGTATGCCACACGCAAGTAGCAGGGCTTGGCTAGGCGCTACCCATTGCCTGCCTGAAGGCATTCCACGCCTTGGCTTACAGATAACTCCTGTCATTCCCAGGATCATCAGATTTTGTAAAAAAAAAAAAACCAAAAAAAAAAAAAAAGAACATATAAAGGGCTTTAAAAAAATAATCATTAGTATTTCAGTTACAAAGAAAAGTGGATTATATGCGCTTACTGTGAGGGGCATTACCAACTTCACAGAGGAAAAACGGAGGAGGAACATTACTCCATGGTTTGCAACACTTGAGGAAAAGCTGTGGGGATCCTGTTGGCAAAGCACACCAGTGTGTGTCACAGCAGTGGGAGGCAGATTTGCTTTGAATTAATTTGTTTATTTGGTTCTATTCTAGGCAGATGAGCTCTGGGATTTGTAGACTGAGTTGAGTAACACCATCCTACTCTGGGCCACAGAAATCAATGGTAAAGGGTGTCTTTCCATCTCAGTTTGTCAGTCCCAATACATCCTCAAGTCACGCCAAGTGGCTGGCTCACGGTCAGGGAATACAAAACAGAGCTTCTCCCCTCCAAACCATCAGAGTCAGTCCATGCTGGGCAGACGGGGACTAGCTTGATTGAAGGGTCTCAGGGAACGGACCTGAGCACACCACATCAGTACAGACCTGTCCAGAAAGCATTAGCAACCCCTAACCATCTGGTGGATCTTAATATATATGGCCAGAGCTTGTCCACTTCCCAGGGATCTGCATTGCCCTAAGTTCTCTCTCTGGTGTGGCTGTCCTAAGGGTAAGAGTGAGGACGGAAAACAGATGGGGCAGCTCCAGATCAGCAGAGTGGGCAGCTTGGACTACCACTTTCCATGCCTCCACCTGCTCAGGGAAAAGGCACTGAAGAGGTTGAGACCTCAAGGACTATGCTCTGGGACATTTAAAGTCCCAGGGCTTCACACTCATTCAGCCTCCCCCCGTGCAGTATTACTCACTGCCACTCCTCCAGCCAGGCACGTGGCCAGCACAGATCTCTGCAAAGAGGCAGCGGTCTCTTCCTTGATAGATGACCGCCTGCCAAGCAGCTAGTTTCCCTGCTCTTCATCCGTCAGAGCTGCTGACAGCTTTCTCTGTGTCAGGCACAGCCTGTGGCGCAGAACTAGCATACAGACTCCGAGGATACCTCTCCTTCTGGGATGTCTTGGGATGCTCACCTCTGCAGTGTCCAGCTAACAGCAGCAGCGGTCGAGGGGAAACACGGGTCAAGGATGGATGTCTGTGTTCCTGCTGATCTCTACCAGGCTGATGGTTGAAAGGTCACTGGCTAAGAAACCTCAGCCACCAGCACATGGAAAGTTTCACTCCTATAGGTATCAGGTGCTAATCAAAATGAAAAGAGATTCGGGATGGGAGGGAGCTGTGCAGACAGTGACTCACATCTACAACAGGTCAAAACTACCCGACAAGTACTTGTAGCTGCCCCCTTCGGAGGTGTGCGTCAAGGACCTGGACTCCCCATAAGCCCGTGAGGACAAATGCCAGAAGTCAGAAGAACCGAGGGAGACGTGGTCCCTTACTAGCACTACAGATCCCTGCAGGATCCAAATGACACCTGTATGATATCCAGCAAGGGAACTGCACGCCTACCACTGCACTTCTGCCTGTGTATAAACACTTCATTTTAAACAGGTTTTGTTACTGGTTAACTCTGCTCTACATTTACTTTAGAGACAGCAGGCTAGAGAAGGTACAAAAATGTTGTACTGCCTGCATAGGATGGCTCTCCCGTCCAGTCCCAGATCCCTGCTCCCTGCCCAGAGGAGGTGAGTGGTATCTCTCACCCTGCTGGGGACAGTGAGCAGAAGTCTGAGCTGACAGGCTCCCGGCAACCACACAGATGACCATGAGGACCGCAGTGTTCTGAATCAACCACAGGTTTTTTAAAAAGCCTGTAATTTCAAGACTAGGTACACAGAATCACAATAACCAAGTCTAAATCATCGAGACCATGGGGTCTAGAAAACAATACTGTTTTTCTAACCCACTGTATATAGAAAGTATTTTTCAAGTCTCTGATTACTTTTAATGACCATGGTTCTCTGGCTGAGCAAAGCCACAGGGAATCCAGGTGAGTATCCAGCTGTGGCTTCTCCTAGTGACCTACGGCCAGGCATCCTCCTTGGGGCTGGAATCAAAGGTGGCAAACTCTTCAAAGCACTTCCCTCTCCCCAGCAGCAACACCTCAGTCTTTCCTGGATTTAGCTTCTATCAGCCACTCTTCATCCAACTGTTGACTTTGGCCAGATTGCTAGCGAGCTGGGAAATGGTGTCTTTTGCGTTTGCGTAAAGGAAATGTAGAGCCAAGTGCCACAGGAGTATTACTGGCTTTTCATCCAGCCTGCCTCACCCTCTCCCCAGCCAAAGCCTGGCTGACCACAGCAGGGTGGATGGCCCAAGGCACTATGGAGAGAGTGAATCCTGGACAGTGTGGTCAGCAGGGAGGGGTGTTAACCCCAGACAACGCAAGAGCTGGCCAGATGAGGATTGGAAAGTCACTCTTCCAGCTGGAAACAAATTTTCACCCTGCTGAGCATCAGGGAGAAATGACAGAGACCACAGAACCCTAAAGACCAATTCCCTGGAGGGCAACAACAGAGTGGGACAGCACTGGCCAAAACAAAACTGAAGACAAGAGACTCTCAGAGAAGCAACCATCTTCCCAGAGTCCAGGAACCCCCACCCCAGGGTCCGAGCTCAAGAAGCTCCATCTCTCCTGATACAACCAGCCTTCTTCCTGGGAAGCGAGTGCTGCCTCCAGCCACTCAGAGAGGCAGCGGGCTGCCCACAGGGCTGGGAGCAGTGTCCCATGCAGGGGAGCTGCTGCAGCATTGCTAAGTCCACCCCAGCTCCTCCAGCCTGCAGCCTGCACGCTCAGATCCAAGGCGAGAAGGCTCAGCCAGGACGGGGGCTGAGTCATGCTCAGCCCCTGATAACCTGCCAGGACAACAGGCGGGTTCTCCCCTGGTTTTTAAACACCGAACAATATACTCGGTGTCTGTCTTGTCCGTCCGCCTGTCCCTTTGGCTAGGTGCCCTCCCCGCTTGGGGCCACAGGGACCAAAATCAGTGATTCACTTCCCCCTTTGTAATGCTCGGCAGTTGCTGATTTTCCACTAAAGCATCGCAGAAGAATGGGCAGCCTCAACACCAGCGTCTGTGTCTACAGGGGGAGAGAGAAGCAGCCAGCCTTGGAAAGCAGCAAATTGACCGCAGACCAGAAACTTCCCCTTTCTTGGACTCCGAACAGGTTCCTCAGCAGGCAGACAGGATTCATGGCTCAGGCTGCGGGCCCTGGAGCACAGGGGAGGCATTGCTTAGAGAGCACTCAAGTTTATTATCAATTAGCTCACAAACATGCTGACAAGGAAGACAGCTCTTTTAGGTCTCGGGGAGGAGGGGGGAAACTGCACCATACAAGGCACCTGACTTCAAGCCCACCCACATTATGTCCATAAATCCTGGGTCAGTTTATGATCCTCACAAGCAGCAGAGATAGCTCTGAAACCTGCCCGCTTCCCACTGAAACCTTCCCACTGTCCCTCCTGCGGCTGCTTGATACCCCCTGCGCAAGTGAGGGAGACACTGAAGCCCCCTGCTCCCCAGGGTTTGGTGGAGGACAAGGGAAGTTCTCCTGGCCAGGAGAAGCAGACATCAGTCTCCCCCAGGCAGGAGACCTTCCCAGCTGAGGCAAGTAGGACCTGTGTGCCATGAAGGCCACAGGAATGTGCATCTGGGTGCCTTTGTGCCCGATTCACAGTCACCTGCAGCCAGTTTTCATGCCAGATGGCACACCAGACACAGGCACCTGGATTGTCATGGGGACATCAAGGCGAGTGGCAGCCCTACTGCTTACCACAACAGCTCTCAGCCGCCAGGGCTTCCCCCTCCACGTTCCCCTGCCAGTGCCACAGGCACACCTCACACAGTCAGGCCATTGGGCAAGCAGGAAGGGAGTCAACCAAATCTGCCCCCCCCTCCGGCAAGACCTTGAGACCTCCTGTGGGCAGAGGTGCCACTGACAACACCCCTTGCCGTGGGCACAAAGAGCACTGCTGAAGTGGGGCTGCACAGGCAGGAATGAAGGTCAGGCCCCCTGCCCCCCCCCACATTCAATACCGTTGGCATATGCCCATCCAACACCCAGACACCACCACAGTCCCTCACCGTGGCTAGCAAGGGGCTGTCACAGAGTCCTCATGGCTCTCGTTTTGGGCTCTCTCCTGTGCCATCTTGCAGTGGCAACTCCAGATCCCTGACACGTGCGCCAGTGGCCAGCCAAGACTTCTCTGGATCTCTGACTACAAACGGCAGCAACAGATGTGCAGGCCCATGGTGAGTGAGCAAAGGCACCAGGTGTCTGCCTCATGCCACCAAGCTCAGTCCCTCCACCACCACCACCCTGCCACCTTCCTTCCTCTGTCCCCCAAAGCAGTCCCGGTGCTGTAGAGCCCCCCCGAGCTGGCTCCCACCCCACTGTGTGGTGCATGGAAGAAGGAGATGGGCTGTGAACGCTATTTTTGTCTGCTCAGGAGTTGCCAGACACCACTTTAGTGATCCTCTGTAAGCACATAGACAGTGAACAGGTTCTCTTTCACCAGTCTCTGGGGGTCTAATTTGCTCCTTAGCCAAAGTGGCTGCTCACACATCTCCACACAGCTCTCTGCTGACATTAAATGCCCTTCCCTTGCCACACGTGTCACCTGCCACTCTGAGTGCTCTTTTCTGCTCTCATGTATTAGGGAGTGAGCAACTGATTCCCTGGAAGCAGTCCAGCTCTCCAAGCATGGGAACAGCACCTGCCTGGCCGAGCGCGGCCGCAGAAACATGACCTGCGCAAGGGCACAGCACTGGGCTGTCAGCAGGAGCCGCAGATCAGGCTCCTGGCTGGATCCATCCGATCTTAGTGCTGACCCATAATGTGGCCAGAACCATGATCTCCAAATGATGAAGTGCAGGCCAGTGCCTCCCAGAAAAATCAAAACGCAGCCTGCGACCTCTCTGAGCTTCAAGGGGAGCCAGCAGAGGAACCAGGCCAGGCTACTTGATTACAAATGCCACTTCTGGGCCAAACCTTGCACACTCCGCGGACTAAACCAGGGATTTAGAGGGAGAGGGAGGCCAGGCGAGCTACCACGCCTCTGGCAGAGCTGCCCAAGCTGGCCCATGGCTCTTGTGGTGAGTGGCAAGTGAGATGGGTGGCTGTGCAGTCCTCCTCCCCCCAGCTTGGCCGCAGGCTGCTTCAGGCTGAAGGGGTGAGAAAGCTGCTCCAGCTGGCTCCCCTGCCTGCGTGCAGGGGCTGGTCTTCGGCAGCACCATCAACGGCCACAGCACTGCTGCCAGAGGCAGTCGCACAGCTGCTCTCACGCCTTGGTGAGAAGAGACCCTTCCAGAAGTGTCCTAATAGTCATCACATGAAGGTCTCCATCAATGCCACCGTCTTACTGCAGACATTACCCCACGGCCACAGCTTTTGCACCATTACAAAATCAGGCGTAAGATGCTGGCACAGTTGGAGAGATGGGTTGTCTGCCGTGCAACATGAACACTCCACGGAGGGTTCAGCCACCACCACCAGCCACGGCAATGCCTCCACTGCCCCCCGCCTCCTCCCTGTGCCCCCAGTATGGTGAGCAGCAGGGTCTTGCCTGGCAGGGGGAGGACCTGGACCAAGATCTCCAGCCCAAAGGGCCCTCTGTCTCCACAAGACACAACAGCTGTGAGCTGAGGACCCAGTCCCTGTCTAATGAGACCCACTGCAGAGGCGCCCGCCAGCGAAAAGCTCACCACCAGCCATAGGGAGGTCACTCACCTCCCCCACGTAGCAGGAAGAAAACAAGCACTCTGGAGTTTCATTTCCATCTTGTTGACTATGAACACTCACCCCCTCCGCCAGGCTGCCAACTTCAAAGCTCTGAAAAAAATACTTTAGCTTATTCATCCTCACACCCACACGCACCCCGGGAAGTGGGGGGAGCCAGATGCCTGCCCCCTGCTTTACATGAGACATGAAGAGGGCAAGCAAAGCCTCTCCCATCCCAAGCGTGCGAGTGGGGTGAAGAGCTTGCGGCTGCACACACAGACACACAGAGGGCACGAGAGCAAGAGGGTGGAGAGGAGATGTGTGTAGCCCTCTCATCTGGAGAAGGGGAGGCCCTTCATCTACAGCAGGAGGTGCTGTGAAGTCTCCCACTCATGCTGGGAACACTGTGGATCTAAGACATACTTTAATCTAAAATAATGGTTGAACACCCAGCAGGATGCCTGGCCTTTGGTTCTACTAGCTCGATGTAGCTGGGTCTCCTCTTCATCCCTTGCACACGTAGGATTCCCTCACCTGCAGCACTCCAGCCATGAGAGCTGTGTTGGGATGTGACACTCTGCTGCCCACTCTCGAAGTCCTGCCCCTGCCAGGGATTGGGAAATGAGCATCCTGGTGATTTTATTCTGTACTCTTCTACACTCTCTCCATCCCTTCAGCTGCTCAGGAGCTAGAAGACTAGAGCCTGGCTCGGAACTAGGAGCACTCCTGGTCAGATGTGCATGATGCCTGGTGGCAAAGCCAGTGCTTCCAGGGGTACCATGAGCATGAATCTGCTCTCACACCTCTCCCATGTGGCCTTTGATATCCACACCAAGGAGCAGCAAGGAGAAGAAGGTTTTGTGGCATCCCTGGTGGGAAGGGCTCTGGAGCAGGCAGAGAGGCTGTGCCTGCCTTGGCAGCGCCTGGGCTCCAGCTCCTCAGCAGAGCAGCTCCAAAGCGATGGAGAAGGCAGAGCTCCAGCGTCGTTATCAACCTGTCATTACCTCCCTGGAAGAGTTTGGCACTTTGCTGTTGTAGAAAGCCCCGTAACTGAAAAATTAGCACGACCACCCTGCCAAGGCTACAGGCAACCTAATACACCCTGTCTGCCCCCTCCAGATAGCCTCAGCCTCCGAGTATGCTCCCCATCCTCCAAGGCCAGCGTTTGGCTCAGTTTTGCAGATGTGGGTCTGTTAACCATTCCCCTCGGCTCCCTCCCTCCCTCCTTTTGTAGTTCTCAGAATTCCTTCCAATTTGTCAAGACCTTTTCTGGCAATGAAGAATCCCCTGACTCAGTGCAGGACCCCAGGGTGTGCAGGAAAAAAGTCTGTGCGACTCGGGTCTTTTGTCTCCAAAGTCCAAGCGCTGCCGGTCTCTCGTACGTGGCCACACTGCATTACTCTCTGCTGTCTAATTTGCTGTTCATTCCTACTCTGCAAAATCTCAGCCTCTCCTTCTTCCAGATTTCTTCCTCCCATGGAGGATTTTTTTCCTTTAGCTGTAACAGATAATATTTTTCCAGCCTGAATCTCTTCTTAGTTCCTGCCTGTATGTTTAGTTTCTGAAGAGAGCCTCTACGCAAGTGAGACAAAAATGGGTTGGTGCAGAGAGCTGAGTACCAATCCCATCCAGCACCAGGCACTCAGGGCAGCACTTCTCAGGGTGATTCTGAAGGAAGGAGGGGTGAATGAGCATATTTTATACGCTGTACAGCTCCATTTCAACTGCTCTCTGTATGAAATCACCTTCAATTCATCCACTGTGTCTTGCCAGCACTTGGTGATTTATGGGAAACACTCGAAACCAAAGAGAACAGCTTTGATTTTGCTTAAGTACCAGCTTAAACCAAATAAGGCAGCAGACAATCAGGTATGAGAAACTGCAGTGTAATCCATATGCACAAGGGAGCTGAAAGCAAGCTGGATGACAAACCTAATTCAGGCATTTAGGGAAAAACTCTCCAGAGTTTGATCATGTGGCCTTAGCGCTCTTCTAACATCTTTCTTTTTTATGCAACTGGTATATAAATTGTATTGTCATAAATGTCCCAAATGATATATGTATAGTATATAAAATAGGCTATAAACTGGATTTTCTGTACTACCTCACCTACCACATGTACAATGCATTTGCCCTGCACTCTGCTCTCTTGCACGCAGTCTAAGACTAAACTGACAGTAGCAGCATTTTTTTCTTTCAGTTAGAAGGAAAAGTGCATTTGAACGTTTTCTCCCAAAGCCTAGAGGCTCAATTAAGCTATAGGAATGGCTCCCAAGGAGGTGCAGAAGAACCAGGCCTAATGTAAAGACCATATTTGGAGTTTAAAAGGAGCCTGAAAAGCCAGCTATCCTCCTGCTGCTCTGAAGCATATGCAACCCCCTAGAAAGTAAATACATAAAACACATAAACCAGAATGGTGCTGACAGCTTTAAAACACTAGAAAGTAGAGCAACTGTATCTGGTGCCAGGCTAAAGAAGGTATATCATGTAATTTAAAAATAGAAGTATTTTTATGTAAGAAAAATGACATTTACACTCCTCTTGGGTAGCTTGAGTTTTTCCTTTAGGCTTCCCAGCCAGGTTGCCAAGGGCTTTCAACTATGTCAAAGCAGCAGAGGGGCCGAGATCTGGAGCTTATGGAGATCTCATTGCCCTGAGTGGAGTCTCTTTTCACATATTCTCACACAGACTGGCACTGGCTTTTTAGTTTCAGTTTTTTAACAAGGTCTCAGATGTCTACTAAAGTTGGCTCTGGATCAAGGAACGTAAAGTGCTTGGCCACCTTGTGAAAACTCTATTGCCAAAGGGAAGCACCTTAGAAAGATGCAATTAGGGCTTATCTGCACTGGGAAAATACACATAAATACACTGCAGTGGTGGAAGGCAAGCTTGGCACCAGTGTTTTATCCCAGAAATTCAATGTCACACGCTATGGATGTCCTGGACTGATCCCATTCCAAGCAAAGTAGGAAACCTGCCACAGCCCGTGCCATGGGAATGCACTTACTCAGAGGGGCTTCTCAGTCAGGGTCAGCTTTTATTTTCTCTGCTATTTGGGTATTAATATATTGTAACCCTCGTAAATGTAAAGTGAGTGACAGTCATAAGAGCAGGAGGTGAGATCAGCAGGTGCGTGGCTAGCACAGACCTCCTCCTAGAACTATGTGTATCGTGGAAAAACAGTCCTGGACACTCAGCAGCAACCCAAGTAAGGCAGTAAGAAAGCTCCACTTCTCCTCATAAACGTGGAAAGTTCAAAGCTGGCAAGACAGGAGGCTCCAGATCCTGCTTAAACAATTAGGACAAATCTGTCTCTGTTTGGAGCAGCATCTTTAAAAAGCAAGTGAACTTGCAATGAACTTTTGTTTTATCTGCTAGTCCTCAATAACAACAAGCTAATCAAGCTGAGCTTGCCAAGCCACAGTTCTCAATGTCATGTTTCAACTGGCCACCCCGGGGCGGAGAGCTTTACATCCACCTATGGGCTCCACGCTCCTCTGCAAAGGACCATGCTAGACATTTGACTGCCACCAGAATGGGAGCTGGTTTCAGCTAATATTCAAAAGGGGGAAAATACCCTTTCTCCATCCAGTAACCTCTGCTGCGCACCCAAGATCCTGACTTCTCCTTGCTCCCTGCTGCTCTCATCCTTTGCTTCCAGGAGAGAGAACAGAGATTTTGGCAGAGCCTCCCTGCTGGCATCAGGTTCCTGGTGTCCCCAGGCCAGGAACACTTGCCACAACTGCTCAAGGGCTGCATATAGCCCTTCCTCTCATCAGAAAGGGAGGAGATGTCTCCTCCAAGGCACTGGAGAGGAGGCTCTGAGATCAGGAGTCAGTGAGATGGGCATGTTGCAACTCAGCCTTCTTCCTTTCCCATTCCGAAAACACCAGGCAACTCCCAGCAACTGCCTCGCCTAAACAGAGCCCTCTCAGAGGAAGTTCCCTGCCCTCAAGAGCTTAGCTGCATTAAGCTGTCTGCACAGTGTCTCAGCACCTTATACTACAGCTGTGTCCTTTTCCCTTGTGTTTTTGATGGTAAAATGCTTTGCAGGTCCCAGTCATCTCTTCTTTTCCATGAAGAGGTAGGATGCCTTGGTTCCCAGGCAGCCCTCATCCAGCACACGTATCCCATCTGGGCAGCACAGCTCCCTCATGTAGATGCTGGTTACAGATTTATGCCCTGCAGGAGGGACCTTTTTGGCTGGCAGCAGCGGGACCCTCCTCACACACTGCCCAGAGTCAGAGGCAGCTGGCCGTCCATCCCAGCGGCGAGGGGCAGGGGTGCAAGTCCTTTCCACTCCCTGCTAAAGAAACAGGAATTCTGCTGATACTCCAGCCTTAGGAAAACAAAGCTGTTTCCATTTAGCTCGGCTTCTGGGCTGAGGTGCAGCTCCACCCGCACAATCATCCGTCGGGGCTTTGCTTCTCCGGGCAGAGATTCAGGCTGAGATCAAGAAGAGGGAGGATTTGCAGCTAGTCCATGCCGGGAGGGCCTCTAACACCCCCAGGATTTTGCTCTCCAGAGCACTCCCTGTTCCAAGCAGCACAGTGCTGAGGCCTCTCAGCTTCTGCAGCAGCTAGCAAGTCTCCACAGGCTACCTCAGATGCCCGGCTCTGAATCTCCACCAAGTCATGGCCTCCTGAAGGCACTTGGGAAGTGGTACTCAGCCTGTATTTTAAGGGATAAAAGGATGCTTGAGCATCACTAGCTCTGGTGTCAGCAAAGTAAAGCCAGAGCTGTCCTCCTTCTAGCCATGTCTTCCCCTGGGCAAGTGCTGAGCTCAGATAAGGCTGGGTATGTCTTCTTTAGTCCCAGGAAGAAGAGAGAACGTGCACCATGCAGGCATGCGTAAGATGCAGTGATTCTTTCCTGGTACCCCTCCAAACAAAGGCACCGTTGGCAATATGGCAGCACTGACACCTGCGCTCAGCACAATGCTCAGGCTGACATCCATGTCCCCATCTTCCCAGGACTGACAGCATGCCCAGAAATGGATCTATGACAGCTACACGGGGAATGCCCACAGATCCGTTTGCTCAACTTTACATCTTCCAGGTGCAAATACAAACCAACCAGTACAATCAGTTGCATATGATGGGTACAACACTGTTGGTCAAGGAGCTGCTACTTCTCACCAAGCCTGTGGGCAGAAGACTGACAGTAACTTATGTCCTGCTGTCACAGTTGCTCTTCCTGGGCTCTCCTGTCAGGGAAGCCTCAGAAGGCATCACTGTTTCTGCTTCCATGTGTGAACCCTGTAGAGCCTGAGCACATCTGCCAGAAACAGGGCCATGAAAACAGGCAGCTGCCTCTTCATGCTTTTCACCAAGGCTTTAAAGGCTCCTCCAAACTCCCAAAGACTTCCTACCTCCAGACCAGGCTACTCTCCACAGTGAAGTGGCAGTCATCATAAGCAGCAAGTCCAACTAGCTGAAGATAAGAATTCATTTTAAAGCAGTGCCAACCACTCAGGCAAGTGGGAAATATTTTGGTCCAGGCCATTCCTGAAAAACCCAGGGGGCTGGTTTCCTAACTCTCTCTGAATACTCTCTTCAGAACACACTGAAATCAAAATCAACACCATGCCTGCGTAGTGAGCAGATCCTTGTGGAGGATTCATGGGTTTTGTTGCATGTTTGTACGGGGTCTAATACAACATTGTTCTAGTGCACAACTTCAGAGCTTATGATTGCTACCTCTGTACAAACAAACACAAGCAAATCCAACATACACACAAATAAACTAAAAGAGAAAGCAAATTCGCTCATATGAGGACTGATTTTCTGTCTTGGCAGAGCAAGATGAGGCTTAGAGGTCTATAAACTCCAACTCTTGTGCAACTTGTCCTTGTTAGCAATGTGAATGTTCAGGGAGGTGGGGGATTGGTCATTTGTCCTGGATCTCATAGTCTTCTCACAGCCACTGACATGGAACCACCAGTGTCCTCTGTCCACTGAGAAACCCAAGAGCTTCTTCCTACCTTCCCTTATCAACAAATCAGACAAGCAAGCCAGCTGCTGCGGGAGCATGGTAGGCTCACTAGAAAAAGCCAGTGTCCCACCAGCACAACCCATCCTTATCCAGGATGAGACCAAGAACTAGAAAACCCAAGCTGTTCCTCTCAGACTTGATAGTGAACTGAGCTCCAGGGAAGGTAACCCTGAATCTGTAGTGCCTGAGAACTGATTCTTCTACTTGAAAATATGAGCAAGTTCTACCTAGTACTGGGAAGGCCAATATGCTTCTTGCTTTTGCTGCAACAGCCCAATTGTATGGAGAAAGCCTAACACCGAAGCACAGAAAATACTTCAGTGGCAGCACAGAAACAGGTGATACTGTAAGTGCAAGAAGCAGGCTCCAAGTTCAGACAAGTCTGAGAGCACGGTTTCATAAGACAAATGATCTACCTAATGAGTGGCTTCCCTCAAAAGGGGAGTCCACCCCTTTCCTCCTCCCCACTGCTAGCCTTGCAATTCTGTCCAGTCCTTCTGGTCCTGATGTAATATTTCAATAAGCCAGTTTAGCCCACTGGAGTGGCAGAAAATGATCCTTAATTTTGCTGTGTTATTTTTTGCTTGTTTATTGAACTGAGCCAACTTACCCAGGGGCCAGAGGAGCACAAAAGCCAGTGCAAATGAAGCAGTGGGAGGGCACAGCCAGGTGCAATGGCAGCAAGAGCACACCTTCCGCTGCAGACGCTTACTCTTACAGTGCTCCACAGCTAGCCCAGAAGCTGGCAGGCTGAAGGGGATGCTCAAAAATATTTGCGAAACAACCTGTCTAACAGCAGCAAGACTTTCAGGTGATGCTAGTTGTCTGCCACATGTTATATGTCCCACAGACAAAACCCAAGCAACTGAATTGTATAGGAAAATGCCCAGGGGCTGAAGTGAGGTGTTTTGATGTAGATCGGTGCCAGGGTGCGGGTAGCCCCACACCTGCCTGCATGGCACCACCATGCATCGCCCAGGCAGGGAAGGCACAGCATAGGACGGCTCCAGAAGGCAATCAGTGGTGGCCGTGTCCTGGGGACCCACCTGTGGCCATCACAAAGGACAGGCACCAAATGCTCTTGCTGAATCTTGTGGGATAAGGCGACGTCCTATGGCCTCCGTGGGGAGGGAAGGAGAAAAGGCATGGCATGGTCCTTAATGGAGTCCTGTTACCTTGGGACAGCGCCAGAGGATTTAAGGTACGGCAGGCAGCTGGGCATTCAGCAATCCCAGCGCAGCGACCGCTAGCCGCTGCGTCTGACTGTCTGGACAAGGAATGCTCTGCCAGCGCCTGCCCAGCCCCCTGTCCTCTGCGCAGAGCCTGAGGTCATGTTCCTTACTGGGAAAGCCTTCAACAGGTGCTGTATCTCCAAGGGCACTGCTCTTCCTCCCCTCCAGTCCTTGCGCACAGAGCGGTGGCACGGAGGGGTAGGAGGAGGTCATCGCTGTGGGGAAACTCGTCGGCAATGACCAGGATTGCAGGCATGTGAGAGGGCTGCGTGCTCGCTCAGGCACTGAGCCTTGCTCGCGGCAGCGATGACAGGGGCTTGGCCACCTCTCCCTGCCAGCATCACCTCTGCCTTGCCTGAATTTGGTTCCCATCAGATAGTCTTTCATTTGGCCACCCAGATATGCCTGCTTCAGTGAATTACTTCGTGTCAGTCAATTCCTTGCCAGTCATTTGAGCCCCTCCAAAGCTGTAGATGGCTGAGAGTAAGTATCTAGAAATGTCTCTAGCCCGTGCATTGCCTCTACTTCAGAAGAGACAAAAAGGCAACAGCTACTTTAAGTGCAATAGACACTTTAAAAATGACCTGCAGAAATACAGAAAAACAAAGGATGACCTGCCCTCTGCTCGGGCAGCTCTAAGTGATGCTGACAGAGAAAGTTAAGACAGCTCAGAGAAGAAAAGGAGAAACTGAAGCTACCTGCTCGACAGGCACCTGTAATTTGCTGTAATGTCTTCCTGACTACGACTGAGGAACTTCTGCTAGAAGCCACATGCAAATTCTCTGCCGTGGTGGCTACCAACAAAACCAGTCTTTCTGGCCCAGCAACTGGGTGAGTAGCAGCAAGAACAGCACTGGCCTTTAGGAGTGGTGCAGTCTAGGCACTTTCCTCCTGTCTCCATGGACTCTTACAGAAAAGCAGAGGTGATTTTTTAAAAAACCAAACATGTGGATTGTTGTATAGAAAGCACTCACCGTTCCCATCTCTCCACACCCACTCGTGCCAGCACCACAGAGGTGCTTGTCAGGGAAAGGCCCCTTTCCGGCCTCTTCTGCCTCCTTCAACAGAAAACCCACAGCTCCAGAGGGACTTCACAAAACACAAAGTGTGGAGGAGTTGTAGCTTGGGTATAAGAGCACCTCAGACCTGATTTGAGGCAGATAAGCTGAAGCCATAAGCTCTTCCTCACCCAAAAGGACCGGACAATGCCACAGTGGTCACTCCAAGCTTAACACGCTCCTCACAGAGTCTCTCCAGCACAGACCTCTGTGAGCTCCAACAGCCGCAGCTTTGCTTCCGTACCTGATATACGGGCGCCTGCCTGGGTACCACAATGACCCACTCCACAGCAGGGTGATACAGAAATATGGAACAAATGGCTCAATAACGGCTAGAGCCTGCCAGGAGACATCTCATCACTTTGCTTATACCGGCATTTAATAGCACACCTCATATCTATGTACCCTCCTGTGGATACTACCTGGACATACTGCTCTAAACACTTCCTCTTGGGAAAGAGATTTAGCCCCGACTCCTCCACCCACCCTGCTGCTACCCCTACTGCTGCTCATCAACCGGACAAGGGCAAACTGCTGAGCTTCACGGTCCTCCTTCACCATGGGACTGCCACTAGCCTGTCCCATTCCTGTATGTGCCTGGGGACCGTGAAACAGTGCTGGAGCCAAACTGAGTCCCTTGGAGGGACAGCAGGGCCTGACCCCCTTCCCACACCCCGGACAGGAGCTTCCACTGCGTGCCGAGCTGCCCAGTCTCATGAAGCAGAAGCTGCAGCCCAACTGAGCATGGTGTTAGCTGTCTGTGGGTTTGGGGAAGCATCCTGCTGGGAAGCAGGTTTGACTTACACAGAAGGGACGTGTCGTGGAACAGGCGCCTGAGCCCCTCTGAGGGAGGCATCCCGCCCTGCCATGCTGGTCCTCCTCCGGAGGGAGCTTGCAGGGGGCTGGAAGGCAGCAGCGGCACCGGGCGGGTGGTACTCCTGCTCAGGAACAACCTCTTCACACCGGGAGCCCTGGAAGCCCGAGCGACAGGTACAGACCTGGGGACGGCTGCAGGAGCCCTTGTTCTGGCATGGTGGGTCACAGACAGCTGCGGAGACACAGAAAGGTGGTTAGTGGACAGTGGGGTTGCCGGCAGCGTGCTCATCCCAACGGTGGTGGCACCCAGCTGGGCCAGCACAACCGGGGTGGGCCCATCTCTTCTCTGTAGGCAGGTAACCTTCAAAGTCTCGGTGTTACTGCTGCTGTGGGTCGCTAACACAAAATAACAGAATTGTAGGGGCTGGAAGGGACCTTCAGAGATCATCTAGTCCAAGCCCCTTGCCAAAGCAGGATCACCTAAAGCAGGCTGGACAGGAACGCATCCAGCTGGGTTCTGGTCACTTGTTTCTGTTCCCACTTCTTCCCACTGGTGTCCGTGAAGGTCTCCTCCAGCAGCACTCACTTCAGAAAGCTCATAAATGAGCTGCATGGTCTACAGGGTGTACAGCCTTCAGCACTGCCCAGAGCTCTCTGAGCTCCAGGAGTAGGATCTCAATCCCAGAGCAAGGGAAGGCAACAGTGGCCAGATGAGAAGACAGACGGCCATGCACTACCACAGCCTCTTGGGAGTAGTTTGTGTTGCCTTCCTGTTTTAGTCTGTTTTGGGGTCTGATTTGCATAGTCCCCTCCAGAGCTTTCCAGCTCTCCCTCCGCAGCTGATTTTGGAGTCACTGTGCTCAAATTCCTCCGCAGCTATGGGGACTTACAGTTCATTAACTTCATGTCCAAATCACCCTCTGAGCCTGTGTGTGTTCCTAATTACAGCACATCAGCTTCAGTTTGCACCCCGTGAGGAAAGTGCTATTAATTATATGCCGGACCCCAACACTTCCCAAGCCAACAGATGCCAAATTGGGTTTATAGCCCAGCCAGCGAGAGCCAGGAAACCACAGTCTGCTCAGGTAGGACTGGGCTCGCTGTTCTGAGCAAGAGTAATTGAAAAGGCACTGGGAACAGTGCTGTGCCTCAAAGAAGGAAAGGGATGGCTGACCAAAAGGTAATGAAACCTTGGCGGACAACACAAGGTGGACATTAAATTCCAGCCACATGGGGACCCTGTGGATGTGTTGAAATGTGCAGCCACCACTTCTGCTGAGGGCCCCTTCCCAAAGATTGCCCCAGGGAGGCTGCAGGAGCATCTGACATCCCACCACCTTCACACAAAGATGCTGGGCTTTCATAAGGACATCCCTTCCTCTCTGGCTGTGCTCTCCATCGCGGTGAGGTTCAAGCTGCAAATATACAGAGAGCTCTAGCCTGGTGTGCCATCCACAGTTCATCACATTGTTGCCAAGTGAGCAAAGTCCTTGTACAGGCTCTGAGGTCCTTTCACAGCAGAATAGCCCCCATAACCCTTCCCTCACCCCAAAACTGGACTGCCATCAGCTTTCCCTAACTAGATCAGGGATATGTTGGCTGGAATGCTTCATTTGACCTTTATTACCATGTTAACACTGAGGAAGAGAGGGAGACCTCAAGGAAAGGGAGAATGCAAGTCACGTAGGGCTGTATAGGTTGAAGCCAGAGATTTTGATTAAATCCCCCAGTAAAATAAATCAGCCACCACTGCAGACTCTGGAACGGAGACAGGGTCCTAGTCAGGCAGGAATTAACCGTCTCTGGGAAGTCTGGCACTCCAAAAGTTGATGTAATTTATAATATAAAACTCAGCTGTGATTTAAATAGGCTGCCAGTCCCCACCGTTATCTCCCAATAAATGCCTGGTTTAACAAACACCACCAGGCCAGGAAGTCTGCCATTGAAAACAACCACTTCACGTGCTGAAATACTGCAGAGCTGCGACGTTGGGATGTGGGATCAGGGCAGTTCTCACAACCTCTCCCACTAACAATGCTCATAGTCAAGTTAGACTGTGCCCTTCAAGCAGGAAAGCAGTGATAAGCAACCAGGCACTCTAAAAAGCCCCTAAAGCAGCTGATACAAAGAAGAGGAAGAAGGGAATGGGATTAGTCTTCTGGTCCTTTCACGCAGAATGGGTGGGGAGCTGCCTTAGCTGAAATATTCCAGCTCTAGGATTACTCCCCTTCCTGGTTGCCTTTGCAGACTCAGGAAGAACTTGCAAGAGCTTTAAAAAGTCACTGGTTTTCACTCAGTCCAACTATGCGATGTAGGGAGAGCAGATTGTTCAGCAGAAGTACTGCCAATGCCAAGTGTGTGAAACCACGAGTCAGGCCCCCCGAAACCATAAGACTGGCAGAAGAAACAAGATGGTTAAAAATATACAGGTATTTGGAATCTCTCTCTTTGCTTTCTGGTTTCTGAGCACAGGGGTTACTCGGAGCTGCCTCTCCCCAGCTGTGGGGGCTATCAGTTTCTATTAAGATGACAGCCACTCATTTCTTCTTGCTGTAGTCTCATGTGGGGCTTTAGGGAAAGCAAAAAGAGTCCTCTTAAAACTCTAAATTAAAGGATGAGCTTTGGAGCACTGCTGAAGTATCATTAGTAGCAATGCTAATTTGTTCAACGGCATCTAGTGGTGCTTTCACAGATCAAGTTTGGTGGTATCTGGTGCTCAGTGCCTAAGGTAAGTCCTCTCAGCAAGGTCACACTGCAGGGACGACAGCGGCGTGACTCTGACCACCCACCTAGGCCAGGCAGGCAGGACTGTCAGAAGGGAAGGTCACCAAATCCAGCCTCCCATCACTTTGCAGGCACACCCGGTCCAGGACTGAGCAATGACATTGCAAGGTGACATTTAATTACTGTGTCCCTGCTGCTCTGCACATGCTTCAGGTCTAGGACAGTGGTTATAGATCTTCACTGTAAGCAGCTCCGGCTCAGTCCCATTTAAATGTGGGGGAGCCTGTCCATCCAGCTAGGCATCCACAGGAAAACTGGGAAGATGCTGAAGGACGTGTACCACTGGGGTGATTTAGTCCACTTTCTCATGGATACGTTTGCTTATTGATGCAGAGCAATATGTAATCTCAGTTCTAACATAAAGCCCCGACTGTGTTAGCAAAGGCAGAAGGGACGGACAGTTCAACACAAGTGAGAGATCTGTGCAGGCTGACAGGCAGGCAGATCAACAGCAATGCAGGAATAACGGAGAGGGAAAACAGAGCTTCAGTGAAAAACATTCTGGGCTCAAAAAACCCTACAGTCACTGTACAGAAGAGAGACAATAGGAGAGAGCATGTGAATGTCATCTCCATTTTGCAAGATGTGGAAAAGCCCCAGGTGCTAATGCGACTGTCTGAAGACACACTGTGAGACCGCAGCAGAGCCAGCAACTCATCCTGGCATCCCTGTGCTGAAGATCCAGTATCTTAACCGCAAGACCATCTGTATGAGATTAGAAAGTGCATGAATTTATTTAGTCCTTCCCAACATGCTGATTAAAAATGTTTCTTTTAAGCTTTAAAATAACCCTGTCAGAAAAAAGCTCACCCTGCATTACCAGCCCAGCCCAGGCTGCTATCTTGGGAAGCAGCAGAGAACCACAGTAAATAATGCTGATGAAAGGGGAGGTTGATGAACTAATGTTGGGAGGCTGAGCAAGAGGATTGCCCTGCTCTGAAGCAGAGGGAAGGGATGATGAGCTGACAGGCAGCAGCTAAATTATTGACAAGTGTGTCCTGCAGCCCCTGAAATACGGGCAGTGTAAGGTGGCTTCTGGCCAGCCCGTGTGTACAAGTTTCTTCTCCACCAAAGCCAGGACATAAACCCCTGAGTCTCACCCCAGGGTGAAGTTAAACAGGCAGGAGGTTGGATGAACTCCTCAGGCCCAAGTTCAGATGTAGCTCAATATCCCTAATTTCCCCCCCTGTGGAGCCCCACAGGATGGTTCAGTGTGGTGACCCAGCAGTGTGTGGGTAGAAACCAAGACCATTGCAAGCAGGTGAGATCTTCCTCCTAAGCTCCCTTAGCTCACTTCCACTTTTCCAGGAAACATTGCTGTCCCGAAGAGAGAGATTTCTCTTTTTCATCTTCCCAGTCATTGACTCTCTGAAAAATCCCTGAGTCCTCACTGCACTTTGGTCCCCGAAGACAGAACCAACCAAAGGGCTATAGAAACCTGCCCACGTCTTGAGTTCATTCCTATGCAGAGATGTTGCAACAGGAAAGTCCCTGGAAAAGCACAGGTGGAGAAGAAAGGAATCACCCTGCTGGATAGATGATAGGGAGTAGATAAAAGCAACAATTTGGCCTACCCTCTCTCCTGCACCGAGGCTCAGACCCATCAAAACCAAGGCCCTGCCCAAGAACCAAATGCCAACTCCTTTGCTGCTTCATTGCACTAAGAGGTTCCCTCTGGCTGCACTTCTATCCCGCTAACTTCCCTGAAACATCCCATATCAAAGACCATGGGATCAGACATTAAACAATATTACAGTGCAGAAACTAACTGGGACGGGCTGTCCAGCTTGCCTTGGCAGCCTTAAAAACAGCTGAACGTCCCCAGCAGCTTGAACTCCAGCAGAAAAGCCCAGCGTGGGAGGTAGTTGGGAACAAAATGATGTTTACGCATCACCGGTCTCCACCTAAGACCTGCCTGAGATTTACCGTCCCCGGTCGCGGGGACACTGTCAGGCCCAATCATGTTGACAGTGTCCATTTAATGAATCCTTGGGACCCAGGGGCCAGCACCTGAGCAATCACTAGACAGCCTGCGTGGCTGCGAGCCCAGATCGACGGCTCCGACGAAAACCCCTAATGAGAGAAAGATGCTGCCATGGCTGGCCCCGCGCTGTGTTTACAGACGCCGTCTGGCAGCACAGCACGCTCTCTACCGTTTGGCTTCTGTCGGCGGGGGGGAGAGGGAGCAGGGAGGTGAGTCAGCCCTTGGCCCCTTGCTCCCGAACAGCGATCGCTAATGCAATTATCCCAGCGCGGCCGAAGCACCGTGAGATCCCGCGGCAAACAAAGCTGAGCCTCTTTCCCCACGAAACATCTGGGCAGCTGCTGCCACTCAGAGTGAAGGCAGATGCTCTCGGCTATTCTGGGCAGGGCGTTCCCATCCGGAAAGCCGGCCCCGGTGCCTGTGTGCTCCCTGCCCTCGGAGCTGCCTGGGCCCACGGGTGGGCTGGGTGGTGTAACCCTGGCGTTCAGGGACAGTGATCGTGGCAGGGGCCGGGCTGTGATTGCGGAGCTGCTGAGGATGGGGACGACACTGCAGCTGCCTCTGGCGTGTGTCGCGCTGGTGCCTGCCCAAACCCCTTCCCTTCCAGTGCTGGTTTGGGGAGCCCAAAATGATCTCAGCCCCCAGGGATGTGGCATGTCCCTCCAGAGGAGCAGAGCCCTTATTAACCCCACTGGGGGCAGGCAAGAGGGCCTTGGACGGGCAGTTTCCACGCTGCAGGAGCACCCTGCAGCCCCCCACCATTGTACACGTCCCATGCACCACACCATGCTCCAGCCCCACCTGTCCCAGCCCTTGTGCCAACTCCATTAATTGCTTTCCTTAATAGCACTCAGATAATTTGCAGCCCTGACTTCCCCCCCAGCGCCAGCAGCGCTCGCCCACGTGAGCACAGCCCCGCTCTGCCAGTTCCCACCTGCTGGGACTTTCACAGACCTGCCCTTCGCTCCAAGCAGGACGCTGAGAGCCCAGGGCTCAAAACTCGCCCATAAATGTGCTGTTGCAATGCCCTGCCCCAACAAGACCCTGTTTGGGATGGACACTAATAATGACAATAAAGTAAAGCCATAATTATTCAGCGTGCTCAGACTTAGCCCCAAGCAGGGGGAGCTGACCCACAGCCCGGCAGCCCCATGAGGAGGCTGTGGCGCTGCTCTGGGGACCCCATGGTCCATCTCCTGCCCTGGCACAGCACAGGGGACACATGCAGGGTTACAGCAGTACTCGAGCGATTTTAGGGCTGCATCACGAGACCTGCACTGGCTGAGACTGTCATACTTACGTTTGATGCAGCGGTTTGTGCCGGGAGCCGTGGTCCATCCTGGGCAACACTGTCTGCCGCAGACATTTGGCCTAAGCAGAGAGACAAAGCAGCGCGGTTAGAAGAAGGGAAGCTGAGGTCTCTCTGCAGCCAGCACCTCTGAGTCACCCGTAAAATTATTTCCTGCAGCATCTGATATTTCCTTCCAGATGGACCAGCAGCTGAGATCAAAACCAATGGGACAAGGGCTGAGTTGTTTAAGTGCTTGGAAAAGAAACCCCTGAGGACTATGTGAATGCCGCAGTGTGAGCGACCCCTCAGGGAGTATCTCCCTTTTGAACTGGCATTACGCTGGGTTCCTGGCACAGCACTCAGAGGAACCATTTTCCTCTTGAGAGCAATTGGAGGCCAGCAGCCCACAGTCACTAAAGATCTCACGGCACTTGGTGGTATTGGGGTGTAAATCGGGACTGATTCCAACTTTGGTCATAGCGTCTCGCCTCCGCAAGTGTCCCGAGCTGCTTCAGCCGAAGACAACACTTCATTCTCCGCCCAACTGCTGCCGCCTGTTGCTGCTCATTGCTCAGCCCCAGCCCGGGAGGGACGGCACGCCAGCAGCCACATCCGACGCTCCCCGGCTTCCTCTCCCTTTGTGAGCACCCCACTCCCCCACTTGTTATCTGCCTCTGGCACTGCCACCCTGGTGGCCAGGGACTCTGTGGTGCAACGAAATCTGTGGCTGCTCGACGTGCACGGTGCTAGACTAACTCCAGGATGCTCACGTCATTTCCATGGTGGTTAATTCCAGCACTTTGCTACAACAACTTTTTGACTGCCTTTGCCCAAACGCCGTCCTCCCCACCTCTCCCTTATTATGTGTTTTCAGGCTGGGATCACTGCCAACATACAGCTCTCAGAGACAGCGCTATGCCTCCAAGAGGTGCTCCGCAATGCCCAAGCAGGCAGCTAATCCTGCTCCCGCTGGTCACATCTCCTATTTACGCATCTATAATGAAAAGGAATAAGAAGTTGCAGGTTGCTGCACATTTACTCATCACGGAGGGAAGGTTTTGGGAATGTGTAACTGTTGCATGTCTAGGTAGATGGGAGAGTACAGTCATCAAAAGATAAAAAGTTAGAAACAGGCAGCCTGAAAGCTCTGGAAAGCCTCTGGAAACGAAGTGGGGAGCATGGTTTATTTCTAACACTGGACAAGGCAGTCAGAGCTGCTGACAGAATTTACAGGAACCATGGAAACATGCACATTTGTCTTCTGGATTGACTTTCACATGAACACAGCAGGGTCAGAAGATGATCCTGCTCTGAACCGGCATCCTCATGACTCCTGCATCCACATGGCATGAGATGAGACTCCAGAAGTGCCAGAGCTCAAGCTGTGGGGCTCACGTTTTAGGAGAGCCAAAGACAGTGGGCAGCAGGCACGCCAAGGATTGTTCTGGTGTTCATGAATGAAGCTGCCTGTAGAGATACAATCGCTCCACATGGGAAGGGGAAGTGGTCTGAGAAGCCACATCATTTGTAAAGTGTTATCCAGCTCTCCAGGATCAACGTTTTGTTAACCTGGGTAGATTTTTACAGGGAGAAAGCACTTAAATTCCCTTGGTGTGATTTCCTGCAAACAGCACAAGGCAAAGTAATTTTTGCATCCACTCACATCTGCTTTGGCTGGGCTAGAGCATTGATTTCCAGCTTTTTATCTGTCAACCCAAAGAGATCTATGGGTGTATTCTTTAAAACATCTCCAGAAAGGATTCAAGGAAAGTAAACTTTCCTTTACTTACTGAATAAGAGCCCACGAAAGGCCTTAAACTTTTTAAAGATGTCCAGACCAGTAAAGAGAGAAAACCACTGAGCTGGAGCAGATCTTAGGAAATTAAGGTCTGCTGAGGGGCTTTGCTCCAAGCAGCAGCATAAGCATCTTTGCTTAGACTATCACAGCTCCCATTCTTCCCTCAGCATGGCTCAAACACACCTTGCAAGTCATAGTCAGCCAGTCCATTCAAAGAGCAAGGCCCCTGCCCTTTCCCACCTCAACTTACTGGCATAATCAGAGGTTGTTTCTTGTAGGCAAAATAACTGCCCTCTCCAGAGAAGCTGTTTTGGCCTTGAATCACAGTATTAGTTCTTCATGGGGATTAAAGTTCAAGTTTTATCTACACCTCTCACGCGCATGCTGGAGGGAGTATGCTGCTAGCTGCTCTCAATGCCCACAGCGAGGCAGAGGTTGTAGGAGGAAAGGTATGAGACTAAAACACACAGGGACACAAGCCTAAGCAGACAATACCACTCTTAAAGGCATGAAACCCCTGTTGGATTTGGCACAAGCCTTTCCTTAACAGAGACACTCTATGTCACTGCCAACCCCAGGTGAAGGGAGAAGATAGTGCCAGGGCAATGCTCCTCGAGGGAGGACAGCCCAGTGTGCTCAGAGGGGAGCAACCTGGCAGGGATGCCCTCAGAGGCAGGGGCAGAGGGAGAACCTGGACAGGAATATCCCCTCCCTTCCATAATCTCCTGGGTCAGAGGATGGGCAGAGATGAAGGCAGGGACGACCTCCAGGACTGGAAGCGAGCACTTGGGAGAAGCAACATGTAGGCGGTACTAATGGGCAGAGAACAACCACAACTATTTCCTGATAAAAGCCCAGTGAGCAGGATCTCACGTAGCCTGGGGCTTCAGGTGAGCAAGGGCAACAGCAGTGGGGAAATAGCTACGGGGGCTTTGCCACATGGGACCCAGTCTGGAGTATGTCTGGTTCTACTTAAAGCCTTTAGTTGACATTCGCATGGCTTGGACACCATGTGGTTTTCACTGCCTTACAAAGAATTCAGAACGAATCCCAGGAGGTTTAAGGAGCACGGCATGTTTACAACATGGAGGAACAGTGCTGGAGAGTGTGGCGGCCCCCAGCAGCATTTGTCCTGCTGCATGTGCCACTGCCAACACTTTGGGCAAAGACGTGGCTCAGGCATGAGCCACCTGATGGTCACGTCCAGTCCTCGGCTTTCCATCCAGTGCTTCTTCTGGAGAACAAAACAAGTGGCCTGTCCCTCCAGGTCTGCTGTCAGTGTCCTGGGGGTGGCTGCTGGGGAGCCCCTGATCACCCCCTACCGCACAGGGGACAGAGCTGCCTGGCAAGGGGACCTGCTGGGTGCCATGATGCACCAAGCCCCGGGCAGACCTAACAATGACATGAGATAAAGCCACGCTCATGACTCTGAAGCACTCAGCTGCCACACAAGACTAAGCACTCAGGCTGCCTCCTGCTTACCCACCCCTTGAAACTGGAAGCATGGCAGCAGGGAGAGGGGAGCACCCTCATCCTGGGCAGCCTGGAGTGCAGAGGGACCAGAGGATGGGTAGGCACGTGGAGGGGTTAGCAGCTCTCACAGGTGGGAAGAAGCTCAACACAACCCCAGATCAGAGCAGAGCAGAAGACATGTCCTCACACAGGTCTCCCAAGCTGAACACTCCCATTGAACACTCACACTAGGTCACTCTGAGTGGGAATGCCCTATTCCCAGCCCTGCCGCTGATGCCAAAACAAGCCCTGAGCAAACCATCTGTCTCTCTGTCTCCTTATCAGTGAAATAGGTTAATTAACACATTTACCTTCCCAGGGGCCAAGTCAGCTAGCACAAATCTTTACTAGGAAATGAAACATTGCTGAGGGGACTTGATTGCCTGTAACACTGGACTGCTACAGGGCTCATGGGCCACCTTCCAAAATAGTTCCCACCCCAGCTAAGACCAGAGCAGAGAGAGACCATTTCCAATAGCCAGTTTCACCTTTTTGGAGAGAAAGGGGGTTGAATAGCACAGACAGCTGAATAGCCACAGTGCCAGAGAAAGCCCTAAGGCACAGCTTACCTTGCAGACCGGGCCATCAGGTTTGCCTGTCTGGAAAAACCAACTGGATCCACATCTCAGCCCCTACCTCAATGCCAGGTACACCCTGAGGTCTCCAAACAGCACAGGCAGCAGTAAGCAACTGCAAACCAAGCTTGCTCCTCGCTCCGCAGCTCACATGCGCCATCCGTGCCCAGGTACAGTCCCTGGCATGTTGTGAGAGCTTGGTGCACAGGAGGTGTCAGGTACAACTCACTGGCATGCTGCTTTTCTGGGGCAGGCATCTCCCTGACATCCCTCACAGAGCTGAAGCCAGTGCCATGAAGTCTCCCTACATCCAGAATTACCATCCGTGGCCCTGAAGGGAGTCACCAGAACAACCTGCAACCTGGGCAAAGGAGCCGCAGCAAGACCTTCATCACGTGCTTTGCTGCAGCAGCCAGAGGCCACCATCAGGATCAGGCCCCTGCCCTTCAAAGTGGGACCCAGGATGAAACGAGACTGCAAGATCTTGCAGTGTTACGTGAAACCAGAGCCAAGCAACTGTAACAAGCACTAGCGGGAAGGAAAACAAGAAAACAGTAGTAAGATCATGGCTTCACATAGTTCCAGCATGTGCACAGCCTCATCGATGATCGCATGCTGTTTCTGAAGCATTCAGTAGAAGCATTTTTTTTCAACATTTATTTTAGCAGCAATCTATGCATCATCTTTCAACATCATGCAGCACTCTGTGCTGCCAGATATGCTGACTCCATTCAGGTCATTTACAGAATCCTCGCAGAAGGCCAGGGGGACCATTAGATCATCAGGTCTGCCTTTCTAGTGCAGGACACTGAACTTCATCCAACTGCATATGAAATATTTGCAGTCAGACCCAATGAAGAACATTAGCAAAAGGCTGCTGGCATCGATGAGCCACTGAAAATCCGCTGCCAAGTCCACATCAGCATTAACTGCCTCCGCCCCTGAGCAGTCCTACACACACATGGCAGCGAGAACCTATATCCCACAAAGTCTGGGTAAAGCAGGGTTGTACAGCCGCAGGCAGTGTCCACAACAGCAATTAAGCAAGAACTGAGGTGCAGAGCGTGCAAAAGAAAGTGGGAGGGAGAAGGAGAGAGTGTGGGACTGCCAGCATGTTACCTGGGGAGCATTACATGCCCCTGAAAATTGTCTAGGCAGGTCCACCAGAAGCGGAGACTTCAGCAGACTACTCCTCCGTTACCCACCTTCGTCTGATTTTGTGCCTGGGATGAAGGGTCACATCACAGGAGACAAAAATTAGGGATGCATCCAGCACACAAGTACAGCCGTAGCTGATGTGTGTCAGAGCCTAGGAGCTCCCTGCCCCACGACACTCAGAAGGAAAACCTTTCCATGGGCCAGAAGCTGCACTGAGGAATGGATAAACACTCTAAACATCATCCTGAATACACTGGACTGGGAAGTCACCCACTCCATGGCACTGGGTAGAAATAGCTCATCTGCAGCAGCGGGGACTGGTGTGTGTCTGCATCCAGTTGGGGCCAGGGGGGGAGGTGCTGGGCAAACAGGCAGGTTAAGCAGAGCACAGCAAAGCAGAGATGCTTTGGGGGCTGGATTCTTTTCCTTGCTCATTGTTAGAAGACAATAATTTTCTGTGATATTTGCTGTGGTGTCAAAAGTCACCTCACAATGTCAGGAGAAAATACAAAAACCCAGCTTTGCAAGACTTGCGGTTGGATGCACTCATGGCAGAGTGGTAGCAGGTCCCACCTGCAACAAGGTCAGAGGTGAGCAGGGTGGCAGACACATCCAAATAGTCCCCAAGAAAAACATCTCAATTTTGGGTATGCTGCTATCAAACAAGGCAAGAAAATAATTATCCATAAAAGGATACAGTGCTAATAAACAGATTTTTCAAGGAAGGATTGAGCGAGGCCCCTGAAGGTACCAGCAGAGAATTCTGACTGGGGAATCAGGAAAGGCAACCCACGCAGGAGTTGAGAATTTAGGCCAAAGTAACTGTACAAATAAATAGCACCGGGTTTAATGCAGCCTGCAAAGCTACCTGAGTAAGGGAAAATGAAGGCTGTCATACTAGAGAGTAATAACAGTTCAATGTAAATAGAAGAACAGAAAATATCCCACCTGGCAAAAAAATGAAACATCATGAAATTAAGTTTTTTAGGGGCCCCGAGTTTCCTGGATGGAAATGTGTCCAGTGCAGCGAGGGACGTAAAAAGATGGATGAGGTGGAAGGATGGAGTCTCACCGAATGGCTGGAGGCAGCTTTCCATAAGGAGTAAAGCCATGTGGTTACTCACGGACAGTTATTTCAGCTAGGCTTTCTCATAAGCTCCGAAGACTGTAGGTCATAGAGAAGTTTAAAAAGTGCCGATTTGGAGCTACTGACGACAAGCCATTATATGCGTGTTCCAGAGTTCAAGTTCTTGGGGATCAGAGCAAGCCCCATATCCCCAGCCCTCATCTTCCTGGGCAGAGCAGAGGCAGAGAGCGCAGCACAGCCTGCACGGGGAACACAGCACCAAGGCAGAGCTCTTCCTTCCTCTGAGGCTGGAAGGCAACAGCTCTCTTCAATACCCCAGAAAGCCAAATCTAGCGTCAACAGAGCCTAAGCGCCGGACCAACCTGTCCCGTTTACACCCTTGGCTAAGGGATGAGAGAAAACTAGTAGCAAAAAGGTTCCACGCTCTTCTGAACATAGTGTGAACCTCGGGGCTGCCCAGCCGCTCCCGACAGCGGTGCGGGACGGCTGTTGTCACTGGAGGCAGCCGCAGCCTGAAAACCTGGTGGAGACTGTTCAGGGTAGTCATTGAAAAGAAACGGGCTACATCGCAGATGACTCAAATCCAACTGAACTGCCACATGATCCCAAAGCAATGCTGACAACACTCCAACTGCAAAAAGGGCAAAATCCTCCTGAGCTCAAAAAAGCCCAAACCTGACTGAGCAGGACTGGATCCTCCCAAGACTCATAATGGGAAGAACAAGTTTGGATTTACTAGTTCTGCAATTTCTTGTAGGAAACTACACAGAGGGAACATCTCTGTCTTTAAACTTTGCAGGGAGGCAAGTATGGGAGAGAGAAACCTCAGGGATTAAGATGCCTTTTGTATTCTAGTGAAGCTCCCCACCTGATATCAGCAGAAGTTTTTGCCCATGTCAGAGGGCAATAAGCCCAGGGTCTGCCCTCTGTGTCCCCCCGGCACAGAGAGCGGGCACACATGAGTCAGTCAAACTGCCCACACAACAGCTTTGGTAGCCTTTCCCAGCTGGCAGAGAAGCTCATCACGAGGGCCATTAGCCACGGGCATCAGAGAGGGAACTGGAGAGGAGGGGGCCCGGGGCTGAAGGCTACGTCAGCGCTGCGCCAGACGTCTCGCTCGCTCGCAGGCTCCCCTCGCAGCAGAGCAGCTGGCCTTGCCATACGATCTCCCCTCCACCTCCACAGGGCTGCAGCCAGAGACTGGAGCTGGAAGCGGCCCTGCCAGGCAAGTCGTAGGAAGCCTCCCCCGGCTGAGCCAGCTGAAGCCATGGGAAGCTGCCGCGCCGAGTGCTTACAAGGGGCCCATTATGGGAGAAAGGAGCCAAGAGGCCAGGTACGAGCGGCAGCATCCAGGCTCTGTCCCGCAGAGCCAAGCGAGCCCCTCCAGCCTCTCCCACCACCCACGTGCCATGGCCACGCTGCCTGCCTCCCGGCAGCCTCCCAGCCCACACGCCTTCTGGGACCGCCATAGGCAGCCCCAGAGAGCGGCAGTCAAATACGGCCGCCCGCTGCACTGCACAGCTGCCTGACCTGCCGAAGGCCCTGTGTGTCAGCCAGGAGGGCATCACATCCAGCACACTCCTAAGCCCCACATCCCCACGCGACGGGCAGCCGGCAGCACGCCATCCCGCCTGCACACAGGCACACACGCACAACGGACCGCGGGGGCGAGAGCAGCGCGGCCGCCTGCCACACGCGTGGGACAGACGCACAGCACGACGGCGAGCACCGAGCGGGCTCCTGCTGCGCGCCGGGGCCCGGACCCGGTGCCAGAGCCGGCCGAGGGGCAGCGCGGCCCAGCCTCCCCCGCACACACCCCTTGGGACCGCCCCGGG